>VCCN01001050.1:3994373-4017703 GCA_006491835.1 Architeuthis dux | reverse complement strand
ATTATATTCCAAATATTACATTGAATTATTATTTATTCGGACTAATTTCCTCATCTTTGTTCTTTGTTGTTTTCGGCTGTGTACCCTCCAGTTGTGTTCTACAATGTCAAATCTAGTTCTGGGAGAGCATTTGCATCCCCCTGACATACATGTCATGTCTGGTTTTTGCGTGTCTGTGTTTTTGAAATTATCTCGTCCTGACCTCTGCTAGCCTCATGACCTCTCAGGCCATGCTCATGGAATTAGGCTGATTTATTGTTATTTTACCATGACTCTTCACTTTCAAATCATAGCTATTTGATTTTATCTAGAAGAAAAGTACCTGAAATTAGATTTGTTCTATTTTATGTCAGCAGTTTTTATGTTAGGGTCTCCAACTCAGTAATAAATAAATCCATACAACTGCTGCTGCAAAAACAGCAGCATTGCTTCTAACAAAGCCATAATCAGATGATAACCCTAGCGTCAGGCAAGGTTTTTGGGTTGAATCATCATTACCACTAACCCAGCGACCTCCAGCAGTACCTCACGATACCACCAGGCTTTGTTGGGTTTCCATCACAGTGTGCGAGTGCCAGATCCACGCAGATGTAGCCTCTGCCTGATTTTGGAGCCTCGATATATTTCCTCTTTTCTGTTGATGACAATCTGAGTCTAGTCAAATATGCCAATGCCAAGTTGGCAACAAAACCTCGGCATCCGATACTTATAAGAAATATATTGATCGTCCTGCCATGTCTTATACAGTCCTCTTGCACAGCTTTGTACTTTTCCAGCTTATATTGATGTTCCCAGTTGATATTTTCCTCAAAAGGAAGTGTTAATTCAACAACATAAACTTTTTTTTTAATTAACTGACCAGATCACAAGATCAAGATGCTAGGCAGTTAACGTGATCTCAGCTGGAAAAGTGAGACAACATTCTTAATCTACTGAGACCCTCCAGTCCATGCCACTATCAATGTTGATTTGTACTGTTTTCTAAAAGTAGCTCCTGGAATGTTATCTTTAATACATGTCTCCACAAACATTTTTTCTTCATATTGGTAACATTTGTTTGCTTTCTCGCCTGACCAAAGAAAATATAAAACAGTGGAAAAAATAAATCAGAAAAGTTATTGAACACCTCTGTTCTTGAGCAGTGGTTAATGTGCTCATCATACAAGCCATTGGAAGAGAATTAATTCTTTACTAGGTTCTCCATAAAAGTCGTCTTGTTGAATAAATATAAAGTATGAACATTATTCTCCAAGTTGTGTATATTCCAGATATTAACAGTCCAAATGAACATTGCTCAAAAAAACGGGAGGTGGTCCAGGGGAATGGGAGGGTGGGATAATAATTTTGCTACCATGCCTTACATGTGTAAGACAGAGAAAAGTACATAAAACAGGAAAGACTATAAAAAGGACAGAATAATGGTTATCTGAATATTTTTTATCCGTGATTGGTGTTAACAAATGGAACAAGGGAGAAATGAAACAAGGAATCTGCCATCCATTCGACAACATTGTCAGATTAGTAAAAGGAAAGTTATACCGTGCAGAGAGGTCAACAGAAAATCATTTGTTTTCACTGACTTAAATAGATTTTATCAATAGCCCTGCGAGCTCAGTTTACACCAGTACAAATAAAAGTGCGTGTTACTTTCAGACTTTTCATTGAAAAGTGTCATTTTAAGCTGATCGTTGCATTGTTGGACCTTGTATTTGGCAACATTATGTGTGATGTTCTAATTTTCTTTTTCATTCTTTCTGGCCACTTTGTTAACCTTTTATTTCTCACTTGTGGAACTCGTAAGAAAATAAGATTAATCTATCAAATGGTGAACTATAAAGCACTCAGAGAGTCCATACCTCTGCACACCAATGCCATTGTCACTAAAAACTGAATGAAAATCAGTTCATATATAGCTATGATGCAGGTGAGATAACTGTAAAGAATACCCAGCTCCATCCCAAAATGTAATCAATTCTTTCTTAACCTATTGCCTACCCTTTGAAAAAATGTCATTGGATTTCATTGTGAACTTTTGGAGATATTATGTGTCATTTCAAACAGATTATTATATTATTAGAACTTATTTTTGACAACATTAACATGTGATGTTATAATTTTCTTTTTCATTCTTTCTCACCATTTTGTCAACCTTTTTTTCTAGCTCTAATGTAACTTGTAAGAAAATAAGATTAATCCATCAAATAGTGAATAAAAGCAGTACAATAATAGAGTTTTACAGTTATGGGATTGCCAAAAGGAACAGAAAACCGACTTGGATAGCTGAGTTCAAATGCTGGCTGAGACTAATGCCTTTGGAATGGGAAAAGCATGAATCCATCAGTACAACCAGCTATGGGTAAAATAGTGCAGGGTGAAGTGAGTGATGCCACTTCGGGTGCTTGTCGCTCTAAGTCTATTTCACATATCGTAAACTGGAGCCAAGATAAAGAAACATGATAAGTGGAGCCTGGGCAGGGATGACTGAAGCTGTAGCCAGCAGAAGGGCACTACTTACTTACATTTTTTTATTCTAATGGAACTTATAAGAAAATAAGATTAATCAAAAAAGGCAAGTGTTAAAATGCACTTTACTATTTTCATCACAAGAGTATGTCATTTTTTCCCAAGATGGCAGCATTGCCTTGTGCAAACAAAGAAAATGTGCATGTTTACTCTGGGGTATATTTCGAAAAGGTAAATAAAGTAATGGATGGAAGTTGATAGATATTTAAGTTCATAAAAATACTTTAGAACAAGGAATAACATCAAAACCTTCAGGCAATATGCATAAGGTATGAAGTTATAAGTGTGCCAAATTTAAACTCAATAGGTCAAATGTACTTGAACTTTATAAACATTATTGATATGGCTTTACACATCCCTCCTCCTGTTATATTATAAACATTATTATAAACCATATCAATAATGTTTATAATGTTAACCGAAGGAGGGATCAGTAAAACTATATCAATAATGTTTATAAAATTCAAATACATTTGATCTTTTGGGTTTAAATTTGGCACAATTGGAAGTGATCAATTAAACAATTGGATAAAGGGGTGATCAATCAATAAGTAACTTCACTCATTTTTCGTTGGGCAGTGATGTCTGAATTTTCAAAAAACAAGCATGAATACTGCCAGACACAAACTAAGTTACCAATTTAGCATTAACTTACATTGCAAATTTAAAGCACCCCCCCTAAAAACTTTATGGGGGTGGTTAAAGAAAGATGGTTTTTCTACACATAATAATGAGTAAGTGTTTAAATTTTCAACCCTCTAGCTCCATTTGTACGTGTGATACATACGTAGCCATCCAGCCAGACCAACTTAAAAACTCAAGAAACCTATATTGATAGTTTTGGTTGACAATTTTCAATGCTGCTGGTTGCATAATTATATCTCAATAGTTGCCTCAGTATTTAATGTCTACAATGAGAACATTTAGATTTTATTTCTAATTTTCAAACACATTACTGATCAAAATACTATATGTATTCTATAATTGATATAATTAACCCTTTTTAATCAGGAAAAAAGGATATTTGTGAAAAGAGATCATGACATTCAAAGTTTGCCGAAACTGATACCAATGTATTTGAAATAAGATAAGATTACATTTGCTCATGGCAACAACAAAACTCCATTAATGAACTGCTCTTATTCACTCTTTGGAGTATTAATTGTTACGAGTTCCATTAGAGCAACAAACACACAAAAAGAAAACGTGAAGAAAAAAAATTAGAACCTCACATACTGATGTTGCCAAAAGCAAGAACCAACAAAATAATGATAAAAATATTTTTTTAAATATCAAAATTACAAATTTAATTATAACACAGAACAGCTTTTTTATATACATGCATGTTTTTTTATTCTAAATTTTTTAATCATCCATAATTTACCTGAAATATATTTCTGACAAATAAAAAGAAATTGAAAGAGGTGTATATAATCACTCATGTCTGTCTGTTTGTCCACACAATATTAATTTGGGAGCAGATCCAGGAATTTCTTTTTTGATTGATAAATATTTTGTTAAACTCCAGTCAGAGTTGACTTTAGTTTCCTATGTAACAAGAACAATCCTCACCAAAAGTAGGGGATTAAACTGACATATAATATCAGTATTTCACTACCGAGATTTGAACTCGCGATCAGATGATTTCTAGCCTGGTGCATTACTACCTGCGCTAAACTGACAAGTCTTACATACCTCCAAAATTTATAGTAGAATTATGCAATGAAGTAGAAGTAGGAGCAGCATTTGACTCTGGAGCAGCCAGGCTTGTTTTTTGTTTTTTTTCATAAATTTATATGTATTCACTTATGTTTGTACACACAATATCTCTAAAAGTTCTCAATGGATTTCAATGACATTTTGTGGAACGGTGGACCTTGAGCTGAGGAAGAGTTGATTACATTTTGGGACAGATCCAGGAATTTTCTTGAGATACCTCCCCTGCATCATATCTATATGTGAACAAATTACTAAGGAAAAAATATTTAATATGATTTTCACCATTTAAAGGCTATCAAAATCTTAACCATTTTCAAATCAGAATTTTCTACAATCTTTCTTTTATGGCACAAAGATTATTACGAAAGAATTAACATATGTTTTTATTGACATATGTCCCCTTGTCAAAATTGTGCGGAGACGGATATTTAATTTTTTTAAAAACCATGCAAATATTATACTGTGTCCAATCCACTGGTATTATGGAAAAGATCGATATGGACAGTTATGGGGCTTTGTAGTGAGTGGTAGTCCTAATACTCCAAATACCCATGTAAAGCATTTATCTTATAGTTTGGCATGTACCATAGACACACACACGCACAAATGTGTGTGTATATATATATAGAGATAGAGAGAGAGAGAGAGAGAAATGTATTTATGTACCCTTTTTGGCAGTGTGGCAAGGAAGAAATCTGGCTTTTCTATTTACTACAAATTATAATAATTTACCAAAGAAAATGAACATTAATCATCTGAGCAACATCAATATTTATATTGTAAATTAATATTGGAGAATCAAATTTCTCTGCTTTAAAAGCCATCTGTTGCCAGAATATCAGTTGTGTTTGTATTGATAAAAACACTTATACCTATTAAGATGTGCGGGTTGGCCAAGCAGGTTATGGTACAGAGAATGGACTTGGCGAGCCGAGTTTGATTTCCAACTGAGATAGTTTGTGTTCACTCTGCACTAATGCCGTTGGGAAAGGCATGAATCAATCTCTCCCCCCAGCTATGGATAAAATAGCATGGGCGAAGTGAGTGACGCCACTTTTAGTGCTTGTTACCTCTAAGCATATTTCACATATCGCAAACAGGCCAAATAAGTAGTAATGTGTTATGTGGAGCTGTAGTGAGTGTAAAGGCCAATGGTTACTGTACTAATCATCATCAGCATTTCAATTGTATGGTTATGTTGGTTCTGGGAAGGTATTTTCTGGTGAGCTGGATTTGAATTCAGAGTTGTCTTCCCCTCCCAGAGTTGCCTCCCAGGGCTAGAGAGCCCATTCTGCCTTGGTATTTTACCCATAACTGGGGGAGAGAAGAGATGGATTCATGGCTTTCCCAAGGGAATTAGTGCGCATAAAGAGCCCAATTCCATTGTCTGCACCATAATTCGTTACACACCTCACACATACATACCTAATACCCATTGATATTTGATTTAAAGTATCTTTCCTGCAATACCTTTATTTTAAGAAGCTCTGAGATTTGTTTAGCCAGCCTTCCGCAGAGCAAGATCAATCTTCAAGAACACAAAGATCCTATTGGTGTTAAAAAGAAGGGTCTACAACCACTGCATCCTCCCAATAGTCAGCTGCGGAGCAGAAACATGGAGCTTAAACAAGAAAAAATTGGCATACCATAGTGAAGCACTACGTCCAACAACAGACTTAAAATCGATGATGACTATGATGTCGTTGTCGTCATTGTCATCGTCATCATCTTGAGGCAAGAGGAGCCAGACTTTCTCAGCTTCTTGTTGCTTTGTTTGTTTACTTGCAATGATCTAGGCATTTCACAATCAAAATTAAAATACAAAGAATAAAATTGATCAAGTGCAGCTAAGTTGCCAAACTTCCTGATTTATCAGATTATTTTGATATTTTAAAGTCTGTATATATAAAAATTAGAAAGATATTTCTTGCCTGCAAGGAAAGCAGGCTTATATATAATTGATTTAGACATTGTTTTGAAAAATCTTGTCCTCTTTAGGCTGTTTTGCTTTAAGGGATGCTAAAGAGGCAATGTCACATAAAAAAAATAAGAATGTTTTCAATAATTCTTGACTTATTCAACTGGAAAAACATTATTCATTGAGGCTTGACACAAGTATATTTAATTACTGTCACTTCAGGGAAAACAACTTCTATAATAGAAAAAAGTGGTGGAATTTTATTATATAATCAACTGCACAGAATAGACTAAAAGACAACAACTCTCAGAAAAAGTATAAAGCTCAAATAAAAGCACAGTACTAGACCATTTATCCGGCCACACTTAAGATATGTTCCAGGTAAAGATCTTCTGGTAGGGGGAATGGGTGTAATAGTCTGGCAAATTTTATTAATAACATTTAGTAGAAAACTGAGATGTCAATCTTTTTATGGATAACTGAAATAATGTTATGCATTATTAAATTTCATCTTAATGTTGGCAAAAGCTTTAATGTTTAAAAATCTCGGATGAATTAAACACTTAAAAACTTTATTTTGCTGTCAAGAAACAGGTACATAAATCAGTGAAGAGGGGAACAGAAGCTTTGGACAGGATTCAGCAATTGGACATCAACCCTTTCCCCTCCGCTTTTCAGTCCACTCCAAGGATGTTTAACTGCCTGATGACGGTCGCTTCGGGAATGCAACCTGGGGGTCAGGACAAACTGTTGACTAATAAGGAGTGAATTAAGAAATAAGATACTGTCTTGCTTAGTGAAGCACAGATTTTGTGACGTGCAAAGCACCAGCACTCAGTAGCCAGTATCAGAACAAATCTTTTTTGTATGTACTACTAATCATGTGTTCTAGTATGGCATGCGGTACCAGGCATTCCCGTACTTAAAATATAAAATAAACAAGGAAAAATAAAGAACAAAACTTTATTTAACAGATACAAATTAATACAATTCTAAAGCAAGGTTTGTTTGATCTTTATTAATCCACTTAAAATTCTTAAATATAGAATATAAAATATACGATGAAAAGTAAACAAAGAAAAGTAAAGAACAAAACTGTTTATAACATATGCAAATTATTCCACTTCAAAAACAGGGTCTGTTGAATCAATATTAATCCACTAATTCAACCACGTCATGAAAATTAAAATAAATAGCAGCCAAGCCGTGAACTACTACAAAGACAGCCAGATTCAAAACTAGCCAGTTTTCTGGAAGCTGGATAAATAAAAACGTTGTCTGCACCATGGATTATTCAATAAAACTGAAAAACCCAGCTTGTATATACTTGTAGCTCATCATAACTCTGTTAGCTGTTTATTAATTTCAGAGACTTGCATAGAGGGTAGAAAGGGTTTATTTTGCCCCACCACACAAAAGAATTTCATGATTAACCGCTGATTTTGATAATTCTTTTACCTAAAATGTGTTTGAGCAAGTTTTTGCACTTAATCTTTAAGCTGTGCACTGGAAATCAGGGAAAAGGGTATTTTAGTGGTCAATCTCAAGTCTGCTAAATATTAAAAAGTGTTTTGATTATTTCAGATGATTTGTATGTATTTTGGGTTGCTTAATTAAAAAATGAATACCATTTTTCTCTATCACTTATCATTTTTTCAAGAAACATTTTTTAGTTGTAAATTATAAGTTTTCACATAATTTTGCACTGTACATATGAATGAGTGGCAACTCTAGCTAATCAATGTTACTCTGGCTTAGTATAGCATTTCCAAATTTTCAAAAGGAGAACACTCTAGATTGGAGGTTCCCAACCTGGGATCTGTGGATCGTTTAAAGGTATTACTGAGGGTTCGTGAGCTTGTTAAGTAGGCAGACCTTTCAAGAGTCTGTGGTCTGTGGGAAAATTCATTTAAATAAAAGGGGTCTTTGTTAATGAAATGGTTGGGAACCACTGTTCTAGACTGACCCTCTAAGATGCGGACACAACAACTACATATAAAAAAAATAATACATTAATATAGCTTTCAATTCTCACTGTTTCAAGAATGTCTGAGGTAATTTATATAAGTTTTTTTAGTCACACCCCAAGAAGAAGGACAATTAACATCCAGCTCAATGTGGCGCTGGATAGAGGACAGAACTCTCAAAAAACCTTATGTCCAAGGTTGAGAAGCTTCTTTTGTTTGCAACCAAACTGTCCAGTGTGAAGCCAGGTGTCTGGCCACCCTAGCTTAGTACAATTTTTTTAACAAAATTTAGTACATGTACAATTTAATCAATAGAATTTAAGCATACATTAAAAAGTGAAAATGCATAAATCTTTATAAGAAATAAACATTAACTTACTTTATTTAAACATAAATTCACAGTACCGTGGTTTTATAGCAACTTCCTCTAATATCTTGTTGTGTAATTCTTTTTTTCGTTCTGAATCGATGAGTATTTGATTCTCAATGGAAATGCTAGCCAGTAAAGACAACCATTCTTGAGCCATTGTGCATCTTAAAAATGATTGAATTATGTCCAAGGTTGAGAAGCTTCTTTTGTTTGCAACCAAAGTTGCAGGAATGTTTGTTTCACCAGGCAGAATCGTTTAAGCTTGAGCTAAGCTCATTAAATTTTGTTCATATAATATTATTATGAACAACAACTTTATTTAAGTCAACATTTTAAGTTATGAAGTTGAAACAAAGCTATATTCCTTGAAAAATAGTGAATCGAGATTTTTAAGATTATTCTTAACAGTTGAGGCAGAAATTTGTTGACCCAAGTCAAGTTATTAGAAGGATGAATGAAAGCTTTGGAATCAGTAAACGTTCTTTTTAAAACTTCTTTGGGTCTGAGCAAGTATTACAAGTCAAGTTAGAAGAACAAATGAAGCATTCTGAGACATTTCTTGTGGGTTTGAAATCGATTGACACAGTCGGGGTACTCGGGCTGCGCCCGACTAACACAAGTGCTGGAGTTGCTTGTTGGATAAATTGAAAAAATTGTTTTGATTATTTTAGATGACTTTTTATTTATTTTTTTAGGCTGAATTAAAAAATTAGAACCATTTTTGTTCCCATCATGTAACATTTTTTCACAAAACACGGGAAAGGATGACAATCTTAATATCTTAACATTTCTTAAGAGATCAGAGGAGGAAAAAGTAACATTTATAATGAAACTGCTCTGAATGATCAAAATTCAATGTTTATTAAACAAAGTGATCCATCTTTGGAGTAGATTAGCTCATTTAATATTGCAGAGAACGATTTTCCCACAATGCATCTAAAATTTTGTTCTGTATGAACATTTTTAAAAAGTTTATGTTTGGTATTTTATAAATATTACTTGCACAGTACCCATAAAACTGCTATACAAAGGCCTTTGCCATCTCTTTCTACGACAAGTGTGATTGCATTAACTTCTGCCATGTCTTACTGGCAAAATGTTCTATCTTATCCCTCTATCTTGTGTCTAGTCTTTTCCTACTGCATTTTACTGTCCCACAGAGCCTTTTGCTCCATCTGTTGTCCTTTCTCTTGGATCCATGTTGATCTTTTTCTATCACCAAGAGTTATTCCTAGCATTGCTCTTTCCATTGCCCTCTGTGCGATTCTGAGTTGGTTTTGTATGTTTCTAGGTTTCTCATCTGTATGTCATAGTTGGTATTATGCATTGATTGTAATGTATAAATTACGTTTTATGTATGTGGATTTTTAAAAATTATTTTCAATAAATATCTTTTCTTTTTTACAGGTAAGTGTGTCAAATTTTCATTAAGGAGAGAGAGTCAGGTAAGTATATGTTTAATTTCAGTTTTATGTTTGAAATGGTTGTTTAGATTTTTCAAATGACATTCTTCCTACAGATTATCATCTTTTCAAGCATTTTGAACTTCATACACGTAATAAAAGGTTCAATAATAGGGAAGCCAAAATTTGTTCCTTTACTAAATTTGTGACCACTAAACATGGGCGTTCGCTGGGGACTGGGTAAACAGTGCATTTGCCCCCCTCCTCCCGATCAGGCTTTCTCACCTGGCTGAGGGTGTTTGCAAGTTGGAGCTTTATAGTCAATAAAGGATAATGATGCTGTACAATTGTTTTATGTAACCCCAACTCAATGTACCTATATAAAAAGATGGTATTATTTTTTTTTGCTGGTAACAGGGTTGCCACTAAGATATATTCTGAATATATCCTTTTTTCCTTCCTGGAAAAGTGGCAGTGGACACCCATGCCACTAAACCTAAAGAATTTTATAGTAGAGTATCATTGGAAAAAGGTTTTTGCTTCAAATGGGTTATATTTTGATTCAATATTTACCATTTGTTGTTGTTTATATCATCCTTCATCTTACTATTAAAAAAATGATATTTCATATATAATAATCGAAACTTAAAATTGACCAGAAAAGAAATAAACATGTATTGATTTTAAAATCACAGGTTTTATTTGCTAACCCCATATAAAACATGGAGCATAAAAGACAAAATAAAAGAATATTTTGAGGTTTATGTATAATAAACCGATTTGCTTCAGATTTTATGATACATTAAAATATCATATTTGCTGTAATATGCATAAATATTTTCCTTGGTCATAAACTTCATCCATTATGGAATTTAAGCTATGAAGCCACAAAAATAAAAAATACAAGTGTAACTATGTTTATAATGTATCAGATTTATTTGAAGAGAATTTGTAACTACTTTTCTGAAGCTTTCATTTTAGTTGGTATATCGAATCTGCCCAGATTTAACTTGAAATCATCTTTAGTATCTTGGAGAAAAAACACAAATTTCCATGCATATAAATATATGCTGGAGGTGCGTACTGGTATAACGGTTAACAATTTCTTCAATCCTCTGTTACAGTCCAGATATTATTTTATAACTGTTTTCCACTTTCATTCTACCATCTACTGGAATGGCAACATTCAGTATCTGACACTATCTTCCTTTCTTTGTTCACAATGACTAGATCTGGTCTTTTGGCCTGGATTGGGTGGCTGAATGTTAAAGTCCAAAAGATTTTTACTTTTTCAATTCTTAAAGATCGTTTCTGGTTTGTTCTTTTACCACTGCATGATCAAATACTAGTCATTTGCTCAATTCCCAGTGGATTGCCAAGTTTATTTTTACACTATTTCTGGGCTAATTTGCTACATTCTCTTATTTTATGATTGACAGTTGCATCTGTCTCAGAGATGACATTTTCAATTTTGTTGAGTTTTGTCTCATTTGGCTTTGATGGCATATAAGACACCATTTTCCCCCCGAAAATGGCCCAAAAGGTAAACATAACCTTCATTGTCCCACATTGACCAGAACTTGAGGAGGAGTTAAAAAAACAGAACTGGGTGATAAATGAGAAGAATTCAAAGAAATGAGTTTTTTTCCCTGTCTATTTTATATGCTATCAAATTTAATTTGTTCTAATGCACTAGTTCTGAGCTTCTATGATTAGGGTGTTTTCAAATACACCCCCCCCCCCATCTCAGGATGCCTCTGGTTGAATTTTTCTTGCTGTCATCAGCAGGCCTTGTAATGTTTTACAAATATTTTTGAAGTATATGTTCTTTTATGTGCTGAGTTCATATGAGAATATCATGTTGGTAGCAGATCTCAGGAATAAGTTGTCAGAGAGTTAGACAAGATTTTTGTATGTTTGTTTGAAGTGTACCAGTCATATGGTAGAGGTACAGAGTGGCTTAACTGTTAACAGCACGGTAAAAAGAGTAGGCGAACAGTATTCAAATTCCGGCTGAGATAGTTTGTGATCACTTTGCACTAATGCCTTTGGGATGGAGCCCTTCACCCCTGTAAGGCAGTCCATCTAAGAGAAGTCTACTCTGATGAAAAACCTACAGCTTTGCAGTTGCCATGGGCGTCTCAGCCCGCTGAGCTACTGGGGAAAGGAACCAAGCCTAAAGAGTGGGTAGTGTGCACAAGCTGATCTTCAATTAAAAGAAAAAGCAACTACCGTAGGCGGGAGGAGTGTCCACCAATGATCTTAGCAAGCAAGGAATCAGCCAACAGCAAAAACAACAGCCAGAGTTCATATGGGAATATCTTGTAGATGGCAGATCTTGGAAATAAGTTGTCAGAGGATTAGATACGGTTTTTGTTAGTTTGTATTGTTAACTGTGCTTTGGCCATGATGATTGGCATTTTTTACATTATCACAAGGAAGAAAAAGATTTATTATTTGTATGGATTTGGTTGAGCCATGATGGATTTTATTGTTACAACCATCCTCAGAAAGCAACGATTTTTTACTTTTGCATGGAATGGCTATTATTGGTTTATGTTAAACCATAGTTGCCTTTCTCTTCTCCATTGTTTGTTTATGGTAATAAGCTAGCTGAGTTTGTAAAATGGGATTGAACCTTCCAACTTTCTATCCTCTACCGGATTAGAAACTGACAAAGAAGAATATAGTTGAGGTAAACAGTCGAGAGACAAAGGCTTGAACAGTATTGTATATCCAACAATAAATTGAAGATCCCAAGGGACATATTGCTTTAATCTTGACTTATGATACCATTAAATGCCAGTCAGGCCCATGCAAAGATTTCTATGGAATATATATGTCCCGTAGATGTCTTTTAGAAGTCTACTGGGATGTATTTATCACAAAAAATGAAGTAAATCAGATATTTCCAGGTTTTTTAACCAGACAATGACATTATCATATTAATGAAACCTATGCAGAAATTAGTTTGCATTACATGACTGAACAGGAAAGACATGTAGGCTACGAAATCTGCTAATTCCGTGTTTTTCATCTGTCCCAGGACAAATGTCTAATGGGACAAATGTTTCCCATCATGATATTTTTTTCTTCAAAATATGAATTTTTTTTTATTTAATAAAAGATAGTTTTCTTTAATTATTAAATAAAAATTAACATATTTTTGGCCTTTGAAAGGGTTAAATAAGAAGAGGTAATCACTCTGCCTTGGTAAGGTATTTCAAAATATTGCTTTCATAGTCTTTTTAGTATCATTTGTAAATTTCTTGAGCAATGAGAAGATTTATATAAGTTCCTTTTCATCTATTTGGAGAAAATTTACAAATCAAATCTGTAAATAGTAACTGTTAAATTTGATTTCAAACCTTCACTGGCACTTCACTGACGGTTATCATAAGTGTACAACAACAACAGGCTTGACTAATAGCTGCTACTGATACTGTATGTGACAGTAAGGGAGGAAGGGAGAGGGAAGAAAAGGAGGTTGGGTGGTTTAATAAGAGGGAAGAAAAGAAAGTTAGGTAGTTTATTAAGAGGGTAGGAAGAGAGGGGAGGAAAGAAAGTTAGGTAGTTTAATAAAAAGATCAGAACGGAGAGGTGCTGATGGCTGCTACTCATACTATAAGTGTGACAGGCATTGCTCTTATTTATATATGATGATTATAATGATAAGAGTTTTTATTTTACTATCAGAAATTAAAAATAATTATGAATTTAAATAATTTAAAATACTTTATATTTAATTTTGCAAATCACCAAATACAGATGTAGAGAATAACTCAGTAAAAAATTTGAAAATTGATAAGTCCTGTAGACTAACTTCCTTTTAATCTGAAAAAAATTTAATGAAAACATTTTATTCACATATTTACTATTTGTTTGTGTTTCTATCAATTTGTAAAGGTTAACATACATAGTAAATGAAAAATAAATCGGTCAAAAGTGTTCTATTGGGTTGCTTCTGCTTTGTTTTATCCTGTGACCTAGACATTTTGGGTATCCCGGAGATAACAGCTTGAATCAAAACTATTTTCTGCTCTGGTAGTTTAGCGTCCCAAATTATCGCAATTGTTGTGAGGGAAATACAATATACAAATAAAGAATTACAAGTATTATTTGTCAGTAACCATGCGTAAACAATACACAAATAATGAATTACAAGTGTTATTTGTCAGTAACCATGCGTAAACAATACACAAAAAAAGAATTACAAGTGTTATTTGTCAGTAACCATGCGTAAACAATACACAAATGAAGAATTACAACCGTTATTTGTCGGTAACCATGCGTTAAAACACAGAGAACTGTTGCTGTTATATTCATTTTCTCTCCATATGAATTCCTTCATATATGATAGAAGAAGGAGTTGATTTGTTCCACTTTGATTTCTGAATTCCTCTTTAGACCCCTTCCAAAGTGGTTCAATCGACTGTGTATGAATATTATCATCAACAGGATCAACAAATTTCCATCATGTATAACCACATCATGTACATGATAATTTTGGACATTAAACTGCAAGATTAGCACATAGGTTTGATTTGGACCGTTATCTCCAGGATACCCGACATTTGATAATCCAACCAAGCTCTGAAACCATTAAGGTTAAACTTTAAGACTTGAAAAAGCACTTCTTTCTGTGTCCTCAAAAGATGTGTATAGCTGTGATCAAGTTGATAAAGAAATTACTGTTAGATGTATTTGTCTTAAAACATGATCACAGGCTGATCTTTGTGATTTATTCATTGAATGGTTTCCATTGACTCAATTAGCATAATTACCTAGGAAATTAAAATAATATCTTTGGAACATGTCATAATTAATTGACTAATTAAATTGTCTCTGAAAGTCTTCAAGTCAAAGTAGAATGGTGATATACAGGAAACCCCCGATTAACGTGGTTCTGATTAGCATGTTCTCAATGCAATAACAATTATCCAAAAAATCTAAGAGAACCCCAAATTTGATTAGCACAGAAATTAAAGGCTAATTCAAAACAATTTAGTTTGTGATTAAAATAAATTTTCTATTATATTCCGTTTCCTTCCAAAACGTTTTTTATGGTAGAGACCTCCAGTGCGTGTGTGCACATTTTTGAAAATGTCAAAGAATTAATAAAATCACACTTTTTATCAAAAAAATCGATAGCACGCACAATAATTCTATTAGAATGGTAATAAAAAGCTAATTGAAAATAAATTTGTTTGCGATAAAAAAAAGTTCTATTGTACTCCATTTCCTTCTAAAACGTTTTTTTACAGTAGGGACTCTGGTGCAATTGAAAAGAATTATTAGAATCACATTTAGAGGAGCTTAGCAACAATGATTTACCCAATTTAGAAAGTCAAAGAGCCTATTATGATGTGTCAAATGGACTCTTACCTCTGTGAAAGAAATCACTCAAATCGAATTCAGCAAGATTTTTTTGAACGGTCAAAACATTGAAAAAGCAATGGGCTGAAGCCGATCCAGACATGGAACGTAACAACCAAATTTGCCACAATGTGGAAACAGCTGTACACCCATGCCATGAGATGTATGAAGAAAGAAAGAAGGAAAAAACTTCCCAAACTATCCTCATTAAATTTTTTATTAAAAATAAAATGTTAATTTCCTTTCAAATAAACTC
Source organism: Architeuthis dux (assembly GCA_006491835.1). Taxonomy (NCBI): domain Eukaryota; kingdom Metazoa; phylum Mollusca; class Cephalopoda; order Oegopsida; family Architeuthidae; genus Architeuthis; species Architeuthis dux. The sequence goes on along the minus strand of VCCN01001050.1, from coordinate 4,002,171 downwards.
ATAAATCTGAAACTTCTTTTTTATTAATCCTTTGCTAGAGTTGTTAGAAAATTGCCTTAAAAATTTCTTTTTAAAATTTGAAGTTTAGAATTAGTTACATTATTTCCCTTAGGTTTCCAAATTTGATTAACATGGTTTTGATTCGTGCAGCACTTTTTGAGGATGTGTTAACCTCTAGCGTGTTTTTTGATTTTTATAAAAATAGATAATCTTTTAGTTCTTTTGTTTTTTTTAAATTTCACTTATGATCTCTTGGGATCCACAATGTGAGTTGTGATGTCCAGCAGTTGTCTGATATTCTTTCAACATAGTCTGCCCATTGCCATTTAAACTTGCTGATGGCTTCTAGGATATCTCTGACACCTGTTTGCTCTCTAATATGTTGTGCTGTTTTGTGATCTTTCCATGTGATTAGCATGATTTTTTTCCTGTGCGTGTTGCATGGTTCTTAGTTTGAGAGCCAATTTCTTAGTCACGTATGGAGCTGAAACATGGAATTTAACTATCAGGAGGATGCACTGGTTGTAGACCCTTCTTTTTAAGACTAATGGGATCTTCTTGTTCTTGAAAATTGAACTTGCTTTCCTCCAACCTTGCGCAATGCAGTGAAAATGCAAATCTGTCTTGCATGCTGGCCTTATAGGCAAATCTCCATTCATCATTTGGTTCAGGCAGTGTTGACAATTGTTAAATACTTTGCTTAGCTTTGTACTTTGAAGACAATCTCACAAACCAATTTAATTTCTTGTTTCTCACAGCCAGGCCACTCAAAGGGTTTTTGGGGGCGGGGAGGTAGAGGAGATGGGACCTTTGGTTTGCGCTATTGAGTGTAGTGTAGAGATTGGTCTCCTCCTTACAAAGATTACTGGGACCACTACAGAAGGTTCTCTACATGATCCCCAGCTACTTACGGTACCTGGTATTCCCAGATGGTCACCTATCTGGATATTGACCATGCTTGACGTTGCTTAACTTTCCTGATTGTATGAAAACTGGTGTGTCCAATGTGATTTGGCCATAATAACCAATAAATAAATCAAGGACATTGGCTATGTTAATTGTATAACCAGAGAAATTCTTGTCTGAATGCATCTACTTGATTAAAAGTAATGAAAATTAGTTCCAGAAGTTTTCTGTTGTGACAGGTCAAATTGGGTGGTCTGTCAGGCATGGGGTCAAATCAGTGTACTTGTCAATGAATGTTGAATATTGCTCAACTCACGTAGCCCTCCTTCTCTGATTGAACCATTGCCTGGAGTTCAAATTAGTACTGTTACATGACAGACACATTCTCTTCTGAACACCTGGCTAATTAACTGATTGTTGCACATGATATCGTTTTATGACAGTTGTGGTCCAGCTCAAATGAAATCACATTCTGGTTGTTATCTATCTGCCGCTATCATCATTTCCTATTCATTTGAGCTGTGATTTGATCAACCATGGGTGAAGATATTAGTGTCAAGTTCTTTTTTTTCTTTTTTGTTCTGACAGTCGGAAGATTTTGCATTGGAAAATAGCAATTGACATAAATTGGTAAGAAGGAGATTTTAGTCACACACAGTAGAGAATCATTGAAAATAGTTAATGAAAGAATATAGAGAAAATAAATGTCAAAAGAGGGAGAGTGAAAGAGAAAATAGAAAAAGAAAGATGAAGAAGAAAACATTTAAAATATATATATGTATCTATATATACAGTAAAGCCTCAATTTAATAGACTAATGGGGGGGGGGAGAAGTTGGTTACATCCAAATGTAACCCTGGAGGCAATTTTTTACTATCTTTTTTTATGTAAAGAAATCACTTTAATACAATATACAGTATTGAAAAATATAAAATTATTTAATTATAATAAAGAATGTGTAATATTTACTCATCTTTTTGACAGTGTACTTCAGTGGTTCTTAACCTTTTTTGGCAGTGATCCAAAATCTTATCTAAAATCTCTAATAGAGAACCATGCACTCATAAATAAGATTCATTTTAGACATAATTAAAAAATATTGATTATTACAAAAAAATTATACTGTGACAAGACATTTTGTAAAGATATCCAGTGATAAGACAGAGTGGATGGAGAGGGGCATTTATACCTTTCTCCCAGCGCATTCATGTGAAGTGAACATAAACAACCTTGGCCAGAATTTAAACTCAGTTTGCCAATTCCATTTTCTGTGCTGGTAACTATTACCCAACCCTGCACCTCCCATAAAAACCTATATGGATAGATGCACAAGGTTTCATCAGCCATTGTTAATTGGTTGCAAATGTTGAGGGTCATCAGCTGTAGGTGGGATAAACCCAAACACCATGAAATTTATTATCTTTCTTAGATGAAATGGATGGCTTATGGGGATAAGAATTGTAAACAGTCAAGTCTGATGTTTCTTTTCTAAAACAATTGCTATCACAGCGGTTCCCAAAGTGGGGTCCACAGACCACTAGGGGTCTATGAGTCCCATGTAAGGGGTCTGTGAAAGGAAAATCATTTTGAAATAGAGGAAGTGAAAAAATAATCAAAAAATCAATTATCAAAAAATAAAAGAACATCCACAGCTATCAGAAAATACTTTAAAGTACTTCACCCCTTTCCAAACGTATTCATGTGAAGCAGGATTTTATGCATACACAACAATTTAAACTAATTATTGTAATAGGCAGATATGAGAATCTAGCTTTCTACCATTAAACCAGACTTCAAAGAGATTAGTGAAAAAAAATGAAACCGTGTTATTCATGCCATTGACTTTTCTTTCATTTCCCTACCCTTTCATTTCCCTTCCCTTTTGGAATGTATATATTTTTCAAAATAAATGTAGTTTCAGAAAACTTGTGATGGCTTATTTTTACTTAAAACTCTTTCGGGGTCAGCACATATTTTTTAAGAACATTAAGAGGTCAGCGAGAAAAAAAAGTTTGAGAACCACTGCACTATCATTTAGCTCAAATTCAACTCAAAATGACCAGCATGCCAACTAAATTTGCTTCAGAGAAACAGACATTCTGTAAAACTAGATCAATGTATTCTCTGTTTCTTTCATTCAAATGTTGTAAATTCACATCAATGTATGAATCTCAAAGATTTTTAGGAAGTAAAAACTAAAGATTTTATTTGAAAACCAATATTATTAGTTTATTCAATTATAAAAAAAACAGTGTGCTTGTACAATCTCATGTAGATTAGCTGGGATTTTTAATCTTTCCTATCTAAATACAATTTACGTTGCATTGGATTTTTTCATCCTTTACAACATAATCTAAAGTGAACAGCCAAAATTGCTGTGGAAAATCCAGATGGAAGTTCATCATGTAAATTAGAAACTGCATCTTTTTTTAAAAACAAACTTGCAGTACAAAGAAATGCAAGGAAATATCTACCTTCAAAAGTTATTTCAGATATTTTTTTGGACTACTGTTTTCATTTTTGTTGTTTTTAACATAACATTTCACCTAATATATTCTTCAGTCTTCCTATCTAGTTTGAAGATTGATATGAAATATTTTCCTTATTCCATAGATTTTGTAACTATTGTCTTAATCTTTGTTGTTTTTAACTCAACATTTTGGTTGGTACACTCTTTGGCTTTACTGTTGTATGAGAAATTCGGAAATTAAATACTTTTCTTATGCTATATATTTGTAAGATTATTGTTTTTTTAATTCAATGTTTCAGCTGATACATTGTTCAGCCTTGTATTTTATGTCTGGTGTTTAGAAGTGGTTTTATACTTTGTCTTTTCTTTTGTTTTTCCATCTTTTCAACTAGAAAACCAAAGCCAAATCCACATTTCTAAAGATTACAGTAAACCAAAAAGTATGCGAAACAGGTCTGGTTAGTCACTGAATAGAAACCATCACATGGAAAATTGGAAAAAGGGGTGATCAATGAATAATTTACTTCTCTTATCTTTTGTTGGGCAATGATCACAAAAACAAGTGTGAATGCTGCCGGAAACAAACTAGGGACCAACTTAGCATAAACTTACATTGCAAATTGAATCCCCAATTGAAACCTAATTTAAAGAAAAACGTTTTTTCTACCCATAATAAGGAGTAAATCTTCAAATTATCAGCCTTCTAACTCCATTGGTGTGGCCTGTATGTGCAACACTTATATAGCCAGCCAATGAGCCAGAACCACTTAAAAACTGAAGAAACCTATGTTGACAGTTTTGTATGACGGTTTCTAATAATGCTAACACTTAATCTGAGACCTTCAGAAAGCAATCAACTGGTTAAACTCAAATATTCATTGAACAAGTTTCAAAGTTTTTTGTGGCAGAAAAGAAAGATTTAAGAAAACTACTTTAAAAGCAGAAAGAGAAAACAAAGCAAAATGTTTTGCTTGATTTAACAAAGAAATTGGTGTTGTTATATTATTGTTGAGAAAAGGCTTCAAGGCAAATGATGAAGAAACTTTGTTTAAAAACAGAAAAGGCAAACAGTCAAAGATTTTGTATTGAGATGAGATAAAAGAGAAAAGTATTGAAGTATGAAATGGTGGTGTGGATTGATGTAGCGATTATCCGCAGGGAAATCGGTGAACTGTGTTTGACTTTTGGCCAAGGCTGCTTACTTCACTTTGCACTAATGCCCTTGGCAAAGGCATGTATCCACTTCTCCCCCATCAGCTATGGGTAAATAACAGGGAATATTATGTTGCACCAATCTTACAAGGAATGACATACCCCCTTTGAAAATCAGCATTCAAAAGCCTGGCTTTTATGTAGGCTTGAACACTAACTATTGGTATCAGTGAGAAGCATGCAACTCAGTCAGCCACCATTTTTTCTTTTTTCCAAGATTATTTTTTTCCCTTCAAATTTTTCATCCACCTTCTTCTCTTTCTACTCCCACTTTCATTTCCTTACCTGATGTTACCCCCACTTCTCATAATCTTTCTTTTACCTTTTCTGAGCAATTTCCTTTATGTTCATATCCCTCTTCAAAATACATTCACTGGAACAAGTGGTGTACAATCCATGCCAACAACAGTTCATTACAACTTTCCTCACATTACAATAACAGTGATTAAAAGAAAAAGAAAGTTGCATATATAACAAAAATATATGGAATAAAATACAGATATACTTGTTGTTTCACAGGACACTCTAACCTGAATACCTGAACACAAAGTTAATGTATGATTTGTATACATGTTGATATAAATATGCACTTTATTTTAGTGTTTATTTAATTGAAAGAATTATTTTTCTTCCCATAATCATTTTTTTTATTGCTTTCTACTGAGTGAAATTCTAAATCCTACACACATACATCCAAAACATTATATATTCTCATTCCCATTCATAATACATCACAATTCCTGAAGAGGCAACCATTATTATCATTTTGTTTAAAATTCCAAATCTACCCCAGCATCAATATAATCTTTATTTATTTATTTTTATTATTACTAATACTTTTTTACTATTATTTTCATTCATCTTAATTTTTTAGTTGCTTTTTATTGCAACCTATTCAGGCTACAGCAGTTCTAGTCAAAAATTAATAATAATGGCTCCCCTAGCATCATTTCCTCTTTCTTTGGTATATTGTCATTGTATTTTTAACGCAATGCTTAACACGAAGGCTACAAGTACAAGACACGCTCTCCGAACCTGGCTTTTCATGCCTCATTTCCTGCTCATAATTTTAAAATGTTGAATACATTTTTGAAATTTTCATGGCACCTCCCCATCCCTTAGCCTCCTGGAATCCCACTCATTTAGCCCCCGTCCCCACCAGCTCCACTCCACTCCCTACCAGTTAATAAGGCAAACAGAATCATTTCACTTATCCACTCAGTCACCTATTTTATTTTGATCAGATTCTTCCTTTCCAATCTTGACAAATGAACAATTTACGGTTAGAAAAAAAGAAAAGAGATAGAGAAAAAAACAGTCTGTTACTGCCATTCATAAGGGGATTTTAATTAATTTTTCTCAAATAAAACATGCTTGACCTAGTCCGAGCCACACATTGACACACACCATACTCACACCTGCATGGAAAATTAATTTGAATAGAGTCCAAAAAACATTGTATTTGTATAAGCACCTTCTTTGGCACAGACTTAATTCTATAAGTAAAGAATAATGAAGAGAAGCATGAATAAGATTCTGTTAACAAGTATCAGTTGCTTTGGAGTTGGACCAGCCTGTTTTTCTAAAATGCTTGAAGCTCTGCTGGCCACCCACTGTTTTGTGAAGCAAAAGAGACAGAAAAGGATGAAAAGAAAAAAGGGATTTAAATTGTTAAATTTCTGTTTGCCTCTTTACAAGAGAGAAAGCAAATACGATCAGTGCTGGATTAACTATGTAGAAAAAGTAGCATATGCTACAGGCGCTGCAATTTCAATGCTAAATGCTTGCAAGCTATCAATTATGATTCAGTGATTCTGCACTTGCTATATTAGGATAGTATTATACTGCCTTCAACTTTTATGAACAACTGAGTGTTTAAGGTTAGCAATTTTAGTCAATTATCACCTTGAACTGATGTTGATATTTTAACAAAGTAATTAATAGGAATGTGGTATCTATATAATGCATATACAATGCATAAAGGAATACAATACAGATAAATGAAAACCTTCCCTCAATGAACACAATATTTTCTCAAGGAGATTGAAAAAAGTATTCTCTCTCTCTCTTATGTGCTATGTCCCTTCAGGATGTGGATGATCATGACTCTCCACAGCTTCCTTTCTTTTGCTGTTTTCAGTAATTATTGCTCCTTTATGACCTCTCTTTGCAATTCTGGTACTCGTTCCGCCATCCATTTGCTCAAACTTGTCAAGTAGGTTACCTGCTGCCTACATTTACTTCTCTTGCCTTCAATACACTCTGTCAGAATTAAATTTTCCAAGCCTTCCTTCCTCATTTTGTGTCCCAAAAATTCCACCTGTCTCTTTCTTATTGTAGTTCATACTCTTCTAACTTCCTCATTTATCACATGCTCTGTCCATGATATTCTTAACATTTGTAGGTAAATCCATGTCTAGAAAGTATTATCTGGTGCCAAAAGCTATTTCTTTGTGGTCATTGTTGGATCTTTCAAAAACCTTGCTGGTTCCTGTTGTACAGTGAACACTCATGTGCACACAATTCTAAAATTATTGCAGATCTGTTAATGCTGTCAATTTCAGACATAGCATAAGGATTAACCCCAAAACCTGGGCTAATATCAAAGATCCTCAGTTAAAACAAAATGATTTCTCAATAAAACAAAAATTACAGAATAAAAACAAAAACAAATTCATGTATAAGGTATAATTGACTTTTTAAAACATTTAGATCTGTTTTTTGTCTCAAATTTAAGAAAAGAATTCCTAAAATGTAATAGTGGATTAAAAGTGCAATGTTCAACCCTGACTTATGATTAAACTTTGACATTTCACATTTGAGATGCATTTAAGACAAATATGACCAGCTGGATTGCAATTACATAATATTATAGAATCTTTAAATGAGACAGTCAGTCTGTGTGTGTAATATAAACTAAACTTCTTTCTTTCTCTTATATATTAAATGAGTGTCTGTCTGCATGTATGTCTATCATACCAAAAAATCTTATCATATTAAAATGAGACTTTGTGTACATCTAACATTCTTCTTCTTTAATTTATATGTTTATGTGTGTATACACACATATATATATATATAAACACCCAGTCTTGCTATCTTAAAACAAGATGTGTGTACATCTATCTACAAATATATATATTCAACCTCCCTTTTTTTCTATTATATTGTACTTTTGTATATATCATCATCATCATATATATATATGTA
>VCCN01001050.1:3966052-3978410 GCA_006491835.1 Architeuthis dux | reverse complement strand
AAATTTCATATAAATTTCATATTAATTTTTTATAATGTAAAGAGTTCTTTATAACAATCTATTTAATAACAATGTTTGTAAATTGTTCCAATTTTGTATATCCTTTGCTTGATGTTATCAGCTAGTTATTGCTATCTAAAAGACCCTGATCCAAAGTGATTACAACAAGTGGCTTCCTCTGTATGTGTGTGTGTGTAGGATGATTGATAGGATGTAAGGTAAATGTATCAGCTCAACAAATTGGTGTTATATATGGGGAAACTGTGTGATAATCCACCGTGAGAATCATATTTCCTCACCTTGGTAACCTAAACTCTAACAGAGAGGAACCTTGACACTGTCCACTCAGTATGAGTTAATTTAATTGGGAATGTCAGGTAGCACTTTGAGCTCTGTACCCAATCTGTCTCCTCTGAAAAGTTGCTGTCTACAAAAGCACTATAGCACAGTATTAGGGTGGGAATTGAGGGCTGGGCTGCCAGAAGGGGACATTTTGGCCCTTTGGTGCAAGGAGAGAGGAATCTAACTCACACAGAGGTTTTCTTTCAATGGCAGGGATGATAGGTACCAGTTGGATCAATAATAAGCCATCCAGAATAGGTCTGGCCAGATACTACCAACTGTTAATGTTATTGCAGAGATGAAGAGATAGTGATTCACAATTTTGACCTCTCTGTGTGTTGCAGGATTTTATTGAGGGCAAAATAATTCATGGTGTCGATTTGTACATTTCTCGATGTTAAGTAAATATTCTCTTGTCTGATTGAGTTATTCCTCTTATCAACTTCCGGTAAGGCGACAATGTTTACGTTCTGGATCGAGGGAAGCCATATTGATTTTAAGACATTGAGAAGACGCGTGTGTTTGAGTTCTGTCATTGTAAATGTATGAATAAATTGGATCTGTGTGAGTACGTCTTTTGTTGCATTTTAATTCTGTTGATCTCTGTCATAATAATCGTAACATTTGGTAGCAGAGCATAGTTGGGAAAAAATGACAGAGGTTTTTTAAAAAGAAAAAAACGGAAAGTGATATTTTCGGAGTTGAAATAGAAAACAGCCACGTGTCCGACCTAGCCACCTTGAATTGGGATTACCAACCTTTACCCCAGAGAATTATTGCAAGTGGCAAGAAGAAATGGCTATATGGGTGACCACATCCAAAATCTCTGACTGGCACTGCCTGAAAGGCAATTTCGGACATGAACCATACTGAAGAAGTAGCCAGACTTAAAATTGATTTGGAAAACAAACACTCTGAAAATGAAGAATTAATTACCAGATTAAAATCAGAACACAGGTGAAAGGGTTACTATTATTGAAGAAATCAGTGAGGAATATGATAATAACACTGAACATCTGTTGAATGAAAAACTTGAGATTTCTGAAACAGTTAGTGAAGATAACAAAACAGACAATAGGCAAGACGATTCTTCAAAAACCAAAAAAGCCACCCCAAGTAGATGTTTCTGAGGAACTGGTACAGGTCCCAGTACTGAAACAAGGAGATAAATCTGACAACAAAAAGACAAGGTATCAGTACTTAAACAAGAATTCAGAAGTTTGGCTAGAGACAAAGCTGACAATAAAAACAACGCAAAACTTGTTGGAAAATGGAAATATTCCTAGCAGGTGAGATCTGGTTTAACATAAATCTGACAGAGTATCAGAATTTCCTAAACAAAGAGTTAAATGACATCCACCGGAGAATGTGCAGAGATACAGAAATATGATGAACTTTTCGAAAACTGCAAAACCTGATGACTCTAAATGTCATTGCCATCGATATATCGACTTAGATCATATGATCCCTGATTCCAAAAATTGGGAAGTTGGAAACCCGAAAATTAATAGGCAAGCAGACCACACTAGTTACAAATGACACCATGTAGGACATTTGGCTAGTGATTGCTATTCTAAACAAGTCTACTGCTTCAACTGCAAATAAATTGGCCACATAGCATGTTACTCTTATGCTGTGATGAAACGCTGCTACTTATGCAATCGGCTTGGTCATATTGCTCGTCATTGTGACAAAGAAATCAGGAGAGCTTATTTTAACTGCAGAAGTTTTGGGCATATCCAGCGGGATTGTCCTTCCATGGACACCAGGACTAGCTACCGGTATTGGATATCCAGCCAGATTGCAAAAGGCTGTCTTGCACCATGAAAGTTCAACGATACAACTCGAATTACGCTACTGTCAAGGGTCCCAACAGCGCATCAAAAGATCCAGAACCTGCATTGAATTCTTATGAGGACACCTATCCTATTATCTAATACAAAAAAAAGAACAAATGATCAAATGTAACACAAATTACAAAAAAAAACAGAAAAAAGAATATGAGAGGAAGAAGAGTCCTGAACCCTCCCAACCAACTATTAATGTTATTGCAGAGATGAAGAGATAGTGATTCACAATTTTGACCTGTGTGTTGCAGGAGTTTATTGAGGGCAAAATAATTCATGGTGTCAATTTGTGCATTTCTCTAGATTTTAAGCATATCTGAGACAAGCTAACTCTCTGTGGTAAAAAGAAGAAATGGCATGACATATCTACTAGTAGTGTGGATGGAGACAATATCAAGATATGCCATATTCTGCTCTTGATCTGGTAGCTTTATTTAAGTATCAGCTTAACATTTAGCACCCTGTAGGCAACTTCGTTCACCAAGCAAAATGTTTGTTCTGTCACTGTAGTTTACTTGGATCGCCAAATGATTGTGTGTTTGAATTTTGTAGCTGTGTTTCGTGTTTGTCAATTCCAATCATACATGAACAGACATACAAGTTACAGGCTTTCAAAGTTACTAAGTGCAAAAAATCTTGGCACCCTTGAAAAAATGCAGAGTGCTAAAGGTTAAAGTGAATATCAGATAAGAAAGATTGCCACTGAATAGTCGGCAGGTTTTGCAAGATTTTAAATTCAAATTTAAAAAATTCAAATTTTTAATCAAGGGGAATAACCTCTGATTTTTTAATATTCTATTCATTGAAGAATTTCACTGAGTTTAAGAGAGGTTTCAAGTGGTTCGTGAATTTAAGAGTTAAAGAACTGTGTTCACTAAAATGCTCATGAATGAATGAACTATTTACTGCTTCTTATTACAGTACTGTACTCTATTGTCTTATATACATTTTGAATAAAATTGCTTGCCATTACCTTTTTTATAAATCATTTTACTTCTTTTACCCTGATCTGTTATTTATAAGTAAATGTACATGTATATTAATACATAAATCATGTGTATTTAGCACAGATTACAAAAATACTTAATGAGCAGTTAGAAATTCGGCCTACATTTACCATCTGGTTGGGCCTATTACTAGCTTTGCACAAGCTTGTTTCTATGTGAGATAAAGTGAGAAATCATAGATCTCTTACAAAAGAGAAAAATCTTATTGTTAATTGCCATACACTTGCTGATATTTTAGCAGTAGCACAGTAGAGAAAACTGCTTCTGTTATTCAATAATTCACAAAATATGCATTAACTGACTCTAAGAAAACCACAATATTTATTAGAAACCATCAACCAAACTGTCGACATAGGTTTCTTCAGTTTTTAAGTTGGTCTGGCTGGCTGCTTGGGTGGCTGGCTATCTATGTATGTATTATGTGTACAGGCCACACAAATGGAGCTAGAGGGCTGAAATGTAAACATTTACTCCTTATTATATCTAGAAAAAACGTTTTTTTCTTTTGAAAATTATCAAATAGAGTTTTTAGTGGAGGGGTTAATTTACAATGTCAGTGTTAAGTAATTTTTAGTTTTGTGCAGTTCAGCTTTGTTTGGCAATGTGTTAACAGACAATATACACACTGCAAGTTATCAAAGTGCCATTTTTATGTGCTGACATTTGGTAGCAGTGCATAGTTGAAAAAAATGGCAACAAAAACATATAGTATATGGAGGAGAGAGATGGTTTTTTTGGAGGCCGCATGCAACATCGAGAATAAGAAATTAGCAGCAAAGCCAGGGAAGCGATTCTGGAATTTTATCTGGAAGAGTTGAATAGAGAGAATGATATTATAATACTTTATGAAAAATTGGATGAGTTATTCAAGGAAGACTCAAATCAGACAACTATCTTAGCTTATGATAAATTTTAATGATATTGTAGACCATCAGAAATGTCAGTAGTGGACTATCTTATCAAATTTCAGAGATGGTCGTGCAATTGAAAATGTCCAACATTTCTCTTCCAGAGCCTGTACTTGCATACAGAGCTTTGCGGAGTGCAAAAGGAAGAAAAAGAGACTTGTTGAGGGCCACAGTGAGTGATCTTACATTCAAAACAATGGCTGCGCAACTCAGGAAGGTCATGTTGGGGACTGGCAATAGTTCTGTCACAAATGGTTCTGATGTTGTCCAAATTAAAAAGGAAACCCGTGCATATTCTGAGGAAGGAGCCACTTCAGCAAGAAATGTGGAAAATGAAGTCTACTATGTAAGATGGTCGAGAGGTTGATGTGGAACTGGCTCATACAACAGAGGACAAGGTGGAAGTGGCAAAGTACAGCAGTTTGGGGAAAATAGAATACCCTTTTCAAGTTATTCATGAAGGAAAATCAATCCACCCACTCATGATGGTAGACCCTCAACTTGTATTATCTGTGGTTCTATATACCACTGGTAACAAAAGGTATGTGGAACAGGAAAATGATTTAATATATGATGCAAACATGGTTTTTGTTGCTTGCAGTAGGGACAAATGTAAGAGCAGTCTTTTGAAGTCGCGTAATAATAAAAATATATCAAATGTGTCACTGCTAGGTGAGACTATTGGCTGTATGGTCCTGGACTCAGAAATCATTGCCACAGTTGGTGGTTTAATTGCTGTGTGGAAAACCTTCCTCATGAGGTACAGCAGAAAATGAAGGTTGAAGAAGGTGAGAGAACATTTAGATTTTGCATGGGAAAGAAGTTACCCTCTCTAAAAAAGGTCATTCTTCCCTGTATATTAGGCGGCGTAAGAGTTGACATAAATGCTGACATTGTGGACGCTAACATACCCCTGTTGTTGAACAAGTCTACAATGAAGAAGGCAAAGGCAGTATTGAATTTTAAAAACGATACAATTTGCGTTTTGGGAAGAAAATAGAAACTAGACACTACTTCTTCAAGCCATTATTATATGCCAATAGCCAAAACATTGCCCACAGACAGTGAACGCTATAGAGTCTTATTTATTAAGGAGATTGGCAAGACACGTGGAGAAAAATTGAAGATTGTAACAAAATTGCACCGGAAATTAAGTCATCCTGGTCGAAACAAGATCATCACTTTGGCTAGGAATTCTGGCATAAAGGACAAAGAGTTTCTCCAGATGCTTGAAGAATTCCCTTTCACAAATAGAAGAGGTCAGAACTAAGACCCGTGGTAGGCTTTTCATTGGCAACTGGATTTAATGAAACTGTTGCCATGGATTTAAAAGAAATTCAGGGACAGAGAATCCTTCATCTAGTTGATCATGCAACTAAATACAGTGTGGCCATGAATATTCCCAACAAGGAAAGCTCTACTATTCTGAGTGTGATTTTTAAGCATTGGATAACATATTTTGGTTTGCCTAAGAATTTTCTGACAGACAATAGAAGGGGGTTCGATAACCAGGACTTCAGAGACATGTGCCAGAATTTAAATGTAATTGTGAGAACCATAGCAGCACAAAGCCTGTGGAGTAATGGTGTGATAGAATGGCACAATGGAATTCTTGGAGAGATGGTGACTAAAATGCTGTGAGATGCCAGATGTTCTTTTGTAATTGCTCTGGTCAGTGAGTGCTAAAAACACTCTACACAATTCTCATGGATATAGCCCTAACCAATTGGTGTTTGGAAAGAGTCCGAGTCTGCCGTCTGTGTTAATTAATCAGCCACCGGCTTTGTGGGGAGTTTCTACGAGTGAGATCGTTGTGGACAATTTTAATGTGACACATGCTACTAGGAATGCCTACATCAAGAGTGAGTCTTCCAAGAAGCTTAGAAGAACTTTGAGACATCAAATTAGACCACCTCTTGCTCAAAATTATTCTAATGGAGACATTGTGTATTATAAAAGAAATGAAAGATGGATGGGTCCTGGTATGGTTATTGATTGGGAAGCAAAACAAGTATTGGTCAAACATGGTGGAATGTATGTGAGAGTTCACCATTGTTGTTTGATGCATTGTTCTTGAAATAATGGAATGAAACTGACCCAGTGGGAGTATTTACAGAGGAGGAGGATGTGTCTGAACAGCAAGAATTCATTGAAAAACAAGGTAGTCAGAACGAGGATAATGACAAAGAAGAGTTACTGACCAGAGACAGGTCACAGCGCTCGGAAAGATTAAAAGATGTCTGACCTGCCAAAAATGGTAAATGATAAACTGCAAATTGTCAGATGGAAGGGAGTTAAGTTAACTCCCTTCCATCGCAGTTAACAAATTTGAAAGTTATCAGTAGAGCTGGAAAAGTCACTGGGGTAAACAAGTTTTCTATGTATGTACTCCAGGAGGAAGGTAGATTCTTGGGAGCCTACCTCGGAATTGGTGGGACAGGAGGTGTCTTCTGAGAGCTTCTGTTGAGTTGGCGAAGCAAAAAGAGCTTTCAAATTGGGTTGATAACAAGGTGTACTTGACAAAGGTGAAAGCAGGATTACTACCTGGATGGCTTTGTACAGAAAAATTTGTCCAAGGTGATAAGGTTGTCAAGGCTAGGCTTGTTGCCAGGGGAATTCAAGATAAGGTTGCAGGATCTGTCAGATTCCCCCACTTGCTCCAAGGAGGGCTTTAGAATCATCTTAGCTGTAATTGCCTCAAGTGGATGGTGCTGCAATTCTCTAGACATTAAAACTGCTTTCCTTCAAGGTAAAGAAATTAACAGGCCGGTTTATCTGTTGCCACTGTATCTGTTACATTATGAGTTGAGGCTATTTTTACTTGGTATCATAAAGGAAAAATACATTATTATTTCCACACATGTGGATGATTCTTGTTGGGAATTGGAAAAGAGAAACTAAATCATGAAGATGAAACTGCAGTGAAACAGGTTAATGGCAAATTAAATTGGATTGCCACACAAACAAGGCCAGATCTCAGTTTGGATGTGAGTGAGTTTAACTCAGTTATGAAGAATGCGAGAGCAGAGTGTATAAGACAAGCAAGCAAAAATATAAAGAGAGCAAAGAGGGAGAGATCACAGATTTGTATCCCGAATCTTGGTGATCTACATAGACTAAAAATTGTAGCCTACAGTGATACGTCTTTTGCCAATCTGGAGGTGGTTCTCAGGGCGGCCACATCAAATCTTTCATGGGAAGTAATGGCAACTGCTTGACAATCCAGAGGAATAAGAAGAGTTGTCAAAAGCACCCATGCAGCAGAAACTCTAGTAATGGTGAATCTGGCTGAAGCTTGTATGTTTTATGAATCATTTATTTGTGAACTGTTGCATGTCAGTGCCTTGTCAAGGATTCCTGTAATTTGCAAGATTGACAATTCAGGTATGAATGATTCTACCCACTCATCTACACAGATCCTGGACAAGAGGTTAAGAATTGAGATGGCCATACTCAGAGAGATGCTGGGATACCTCTCTTAGTCAAAATATCAGTCACTTGGTGATTTTGTGGAATCCAAAGGATCTCACTGATCTTCTTCTTACTCATCATCTCTCTGAGTATGGCCATCTCAATTCTTGTGGCCTTGTACCATACTAAGCTAAGGGGCTCCTGCCATAACACAATGGTGAGCAAGCTTGTCTGTGCAGACCATTAATACTATAGATAGCTTGAGTCTCACTGAGCACCTGCTTTGTGCTATACTAAGCTAAGGAGTGGTTAGAAAAATTATCTGCACAGACCAATTTGTTAGAGTAATGAGTTTATTCTTATTGTGTGCCCTTTTATTCTGGCCTTATAAAAAATAACTATTAAAAAGTTTCTTACTACTTGAAACCAGGGTTGCCAAATTAGCCATTTGGTTATATCTGACTGATTTCTTTTCCAATCTGGTCATTTTCCAAAAAACAATTAGAAAATTTCATAAAAGTAAATGTACAATTTTATTAATAATTTGTTCTGGAGTCATAGTTATTTGATTTGATAAATAGGCTTTAAATTAGTATATGTAACATTTTTAGCTATAAAGTTAGTGGGAAATGTAAAAAAATTAGCTGATTTTAGCTATTTTAAAGACTGTTTTAGCTATGAATAACAAACCATTCTTGGCAACACTGGCTGAAACATAAAAAAATGTTATCAACTTACGTTGTATTTTTTAAGAGAGTCTCCTTTTGCTTTTCATTGTAAATCGTTTTTAAATTACTGCCAATAAATGGCTATTCAATCTTTGTCACATGACTTCTCCATTTTCAACTTGATTTTTTACTGTTACATAAGTGGGTGTTTTTATATATATGCGTTGTTTCGGTGTGTGTGTATATAAATATATGCTTAAACATACAAGGTATTCAAAAAGAAATGCCTTTTTTTATTAGAAACCATCACCAAAACTGTCAATATATGTTTCTCCAGTTTTCAAGTGAGTCTGGCTGGCTGGCTATCTATCTATCTCATATACACTCTGCACCAATGGAACTATAGGGCTGGCAATTTAAACATTTCCCCTTATTATGTTTAGAAAAAATGGTTTTCTTATTTTTTGAAAATTCACCCCAAAGATAGGTTCTTAGTGGGGAATTCAATTTACAATTTAGGTTTATACTAAATTGGTCCCTTTGTTTGTGTCCGGCAGTGTTCACACTTCTTTTTGAAAATCAGACCTTTTTTTGGTGAACACAGCCCAACAAAAGTTAAGAAAAGTAACTTATTCATTGATCACCCCTTTTTCCAATTTTTTAATTGTCCATCCCAACAAGACATGCTGCCAAAAGACATTGGTCACATGACAGTTTCTATTGAGTGACTAATCAGATTTGTATTGTTATTTGAATTAGATATTTAAACTTTCAAGACTAACCTATTAAGGTGCTTCATGCCTGAATTAAAATGTCCCAGTAGACTCCTAAAAGAGATTTATAGGACATATCTAGCAGTTTTATTTCTTTAAATATTTTATTAAATCCAAAGCCTCAATTCGGAGAATTCCAATCTTTTCATTGTTAATTCAACTGGAACTAAGTATGGTTGATTGGCTGAATTTATGTCTGAAGAAAGTGGCATTGATAAATATGCAAGTATATATTGGACAACTAATATATTTCCTATCAAAGTTGAATGCTGAAGTTTTATTGATAACTTAACCTTGGCATACCTGACTAAACTCAAATATATCAAGATCGGGCAAATGCTGCATCTGCATGGATCTGGCACTCCTAAACTGCAATGGACAACCAACAAAGCCTGGTGGTATTGTGAGGTACTGCTGAGGTGCCTTGGATTAGTGCCAATGATCCTTTGGCCCACGAAAACATGCCTCATCCCAAGGTCATCAGACATAATAAGGAGTAAATGTTTAAATTTTGAGCCTGTATGATTGATAGCCAGCCAGACCAACTAAAAAACCTATGTTGATGTTGAAAATGTTCATGTTGATAGTTCTCATTGACAGTTTTTAGTATATTTCATGTAAAATTCTTTGTCTGAAAAAAACAAGATTTTCATGAAACAAACATAATTATTCCATTCAACTAGCG
Source organism: Architeuthis dux (assembly GCA_006491835.1). NCBI lineage: Eukaryota > Metazoa > Mollusca > Cephalopoda > Oegopsida > Architeuthidae > Architeuthis > Architeuthis dux. Next base: position 3,968,769 of record VCCN01001050.1, on the reverse strand, counting down.
CTGCGAAAACAGCAGCTGTGCCCCCTGACAAAGCCTTTATCAGATGATTACCCTTGAGTCAGGCATAATTGGGGGTGGGGGGCAATAGATGTTATTAAACAGCAAAAATAGAGATGGGCTGGACACATAGCAAGAAGAAAGGATAACAGATATTTTAAAAGGTTATTGATTGGTGCCCAAGGGATAGTAAATGCAGTAGAAGATCATACATAAGATGGAGAGATGATTTTGCCAGTAAGACATTGCAGAGGTTAGCATAGTCACTGTTGGCATGTAAAGAGCTGGGAAATGCCTTTGTCCAACAGTGGATATGATTGCTGCTGCGGTTGATGATGATGATGATGATGATGATATTTAAAAATAGTACATAGATTTTCTGGCAACTTATTATTTTATATTCTTTCAAGCTTTACTAATGACCTCCGCTATTAACTGGGCTGGGGTTATAAGACAAGACACACAACCAATCAGGGGAAATTGGTAATTTGATATGTACTAATCTTGGTTTAACCTAGTGCAATCCCAAATGGCAGGGATATAAAGATAGGAAGATTGTGTTGTGCCAATCTTCCTTGGGGGGGGGGGGCCTTGAAAATCAGCATTAGGAATCCTGGCTTTTACCTGGGCTTGAACACCCACCACTGGTGGTGGTAGGAAATACACAACTACTTCAGCCACCAAACAGACCAAGACTATTTAATATGCTGGTATCTGCCAATATATTAATATTCCTAGATGGTTTATTATTTGTGAGTTTCAACTATCTGGTGCCAAGGATTAAGCCATCAACAATGGTCTGTGATTTACACTTGTTATGGTTAACAAGCAACGCAATCAGGAATAACTTACTTAAAGCAGTTCATCGAAGACGTGATCAACACTGGCTAATGACCCACACCAACCATATCGATTTCTATTAGAGGAAAAAGACAAAGCCTACACAGAATAGATTTCAGTGCTGGTGGTGGTGGTGGTGGTGGTGGGGTGGGGGGAGCTGCTGCACAGACAACTAGCAGAATTATCTTTGGTCACACAGTCAGAGTCTCATGGCATGGGGAAATCTGACACAACCAGGTGTAGTGCAGAGTTGAAGGAGCGTGCTAGATCATCCGCCGTTCGATGCTCATCTATCGCAGCTCTCCTCTGACTAACTCACAAGGCAGAGGGACAGAGGTTGATAGACAATAGCATGAAGACTAATGGTGTATCACTCCTGGTAAATAACTGCCTGTCAGAGGGAGGCTACACCTTGCCAAAGAGTGGCCTGGAATTGTGCAAGGCAAGGCAAGGTAAGGTTTTAGTTCAGCACCCTGAGGTATCTTTATATACCCACATACCTGTAATCAGGAATAAACATCCTAACAAATAGATAAGATTGAACAGTAAAACTAATAGTCAGTTGTCTGATGCTTTGACCACTGAGCTAGAATGAAGCAATAGGGCTGCCATATAAAGCATCATTTTTGTAATCCGAATCTCTGAGGAGAAGTGATAACAGTTTGTAAAAACAGAAATCTATCTGTGTCACATGAAGACAAGAAACTATTCACAATCTTAAGACAATTCCAACTGTCATCTGATGACAACTTAAGTCTGCTTTATTGAATGGAAAAAGAAATCACAAAGCTGTTAAGAAAATTGTAGCATTTACGAATAAAAAAAAACAGGAAATATTAATTGTATTTGGATAATGAAGCTTGTAATTGCTTTTTAAAAAAAAATAATTCAGTGCTGACTGAACGGATATTTTTTATTTGTTTATGACTTTGTAAATTGGCTTTCAAGCAGGTTTTAAGTAATGTCTGCCTGAACACTTAATGTTATGATCTGTCATTACTTCTTTATCATAACAATAAAAACTGAACATTTATTTTTGAATCTATTTATTTGCTTCTGTCTTTCTCATTCTATGTTTTTATCTGCTGGTATCTGTCAGTTTGAATCTTCCTTCAGTTTTAGTCTCTCTCTCTTTATTTATATATCTTTCTTTAGATTACATTTATATATTAGAAACTGCCAACCAAAACTGTCACCCAAACTGTCAACATAGGTTTCTTTTAAGTTGGTCTGGCTGGCTATCTATGTATGTATCACATGTTCAGGCCACACCAATGGAGCTAGAGGACTGAAAACTTAAACATTTATTCCTTATTATATCTAGAAAAAACAGTACATTTTTTTCTTAAATTCCCCCAAAATAGGTTTTTAATGGGAGGTTCAATTTACAAATATAAGTTTATCCTAAATTGGTTCATTAGTTTGTGTCAAAATTCACCCTTGTTTTTTTGAAAATTCAGACTTTTTTAGTGATCATGGCCCAACAAAAGGTGAGTGAAGTAACTTATTCATTGATCACTCCTTTTTCCAATTTTTCGCAAGAAGAGATGACAATAGATGGGGGAAAAGACTAACAGATTGGTGCCCATTGGACAGTAAATGCAATAGGAAAAGACCAGACACATGATGGAGGGACGAGATAGAAAAGTTTGCCAGTAAGACGTGGCAGAGGTTAGCACAAGATAGGTCTTCATGGAAGGAGATGGGAAAGGCTGATGATGATGATATATCACGTCCAGACTTCTTGAAGAGAACATCAAACTGGTTGAGGCCCCGAACCTAACATCTTGTTATATAATATTGAATATTATTAAATACCTAAAAACTTCCTTACTTTGTACCTTTTTTCTGAAATTTATTGGACCGTTTTTGTGAAATTC
>VCCN01001050.1:3927673-3941044 GCA_006491835.1 Architeuthis dux | reverse complement strand
ATATATATATATATATATCATTAGAAAGCATAACATATATATATATCATTAGAAAGCATAAAATGTTACAGCTAAAAAACGTGAAGCTAGGTGTGTAGCATTTTTCAAGGAATGCTACATACCTAGCTTGAAATTTGTGGCTGTCACACAGCTCAGCCTTACCCTATTTGATCTCAAAATATATGCCAAAATGAAACTTAATACCTTTCCCAAGAGATACACTCATCAAAAAATATATTCACGGCCCCAGTCCTCAAAACACTTGAAGATCAAATTCCTGATTCAGACCAAGATGTCATCTGACGCTGGTTGACCGTACACACAGATTAAGCCCTGCCCTATTTTCTTAGAACACTTAAAGAATCTTCTCAGCTTAATTATTAATCACACTACCTTTATAAGTCATATATATCGTTAGTGAGGGCTTGGGAAGTGAGACAGAATGATGAGAAGTTGGCTGATGCATATCTTTTCATATTGCCAATCATATCATTTCCTTGCAGCCCGATGGTTGGGGACCACTGACTGACTTCATAAGAAACAATAAATATTGTTGACAGATCATTAGAACTGCTTCATGACTGAGTTGGTGAAAAACAATGATAAGGACATTGTATATATTTTGATAGAAATGTAAAGCCCCAAAATCATACAAGTGAGGTTCTATAGATTATATATCTACTAGAGTGTTGCAAATCATATGATGGTGTTTTAATTTTGGGGATATATTGTTTCCATTGTGAGTAATATCAGGTTTTGTAATCTTTTGTTATCCATACTTCAGCTGTTCTATTCAACGCTCATAAATATAAGCAGGCTTTTATCACCTGTGATCAAAGGTGACTGAACATCTACTGACTGAAAATTAAGACATCCTCTGTAAACAAAGTAAAAAGTAAGTAATATTTTTTTTAAATCCAGCTGAGTAATCATTAAACAAACTAATTTTCATTGAATCCTTTTTCTGTTTAGAAGATTGAAATATTTCTGTTGGCAGACATCAATCATGGTGTAATCAAAGTAATTTTGGATGACAAAAATTGACATTAAGAACAGTCTAAAACCTGCTTTAAGTATGCAAAAGTAATTCTTATTTTTCCACAGCTAACTTTATGCTATTTTCTTGCAATAAAAATCAAAATTAAAACTTCAAAGGAGATATTTAAATTATTACAATATGTTTTAAAGATTTTATAAAAACATATGTGATCATTGCTACAATTTCTAATGTTTTTGGTATGTACCTAGTTGAGATGAGCAACATATAAATCATACCATTTTATGTTGACATATGGGTTATGTGTTCAAAATATGAAAGGTGTATCTGGTCTACACTCTTAGATATGAACAAAAACATATTGTACATTACAAAACAATGGACACTAGCTTTCATATGTATAGATAACCCAACGTCCTAACACCAAATCAGTTTTTTTTCCTATTTCCTCACATCAAGTGTTATGGCCAATCCGTGTTGACACACCAGTTCTTGTATGATAATCGAAGTTGAACAATGTTGATCCTGGCCAGTACCTAGATGGGTGACCATCTGGGAATATGGTGTGCCATAAGCAGCTAGGGATCATGTAAAGAGCTTCCCTTGTTGATCCCACCATTCCTCCTAAGGAGGAGACCGATCTCTACAGTATACTCAATAACACAAACCAGATCTCCTGCTTCCCTACCCCTCAACCCTGAACCCCTGACTGGCCTGGCTGCGAGTGACAAGAAATGAATGAATGAATGAATATCGCATGTCTTCATAATGTAATCTCCTTGCAAGTAATATAGCCAATCAAACCCAGTTATGGTGCATGACAAGAAGAAATAAAAAGATAAATAAGAACAAAGTTGGTGCAGAGAAAAAAAGGTAGGAAAGAGAAATTGGACAAAAATCCTTTTTGGCATGATACCAAACCAGCACCTAATTTGCTCGGATGTTGTTAGTAGGTTTGTAAATCTTTGACTGTGGAGAGTATCTTGAAAACTTTCCAAGACTTTATCTTTTATGTTGTGATTAGTTTTCTCCGAGTTTTTATTTACCATTTATGCCGGTATATGTGCTGGTATTATGACTAGAGGGCCGCTACCGAGGCTGGATATGGACAGTTATGGAGCTTATATGAGTATGAGTATGAGTTTTAATGTTTACAGAGTGTATTAAAATTTACTGGTGCTCACTCATCGTGTCACCGCTGGAGTCAGGTCATGCATCTCTGGCAATGGACGCCCATGCATAGAAGCATCTCCCCAGCGATTGTCCACTGGCGTATGGTTTCAGCCCTATGCTCCACAAGGAGTCTGCAACAAAAATAAACAGGTCTGGTTAATCACTCAATAGAAACCGTCATGTGACAAATGTTTTTTGCAATTGGAAAAAGGGGTGATCAATGAATAAGTTACTTCTCTCACCTTTTGTTGAGCAATAACCACAAAAAAATCTGAATTTTCAACAAACAAGCGGACACAAACTAAGTGGTCAATTTAGCATAAACTTACATTGTAAATTTAACTAAAAAAAACTAAAAGCGGAGTGGGTGTTAAAAAACAAAAAAACGTTTTTTCTATACATAATAAGGAGTAAATATTAAAATTTTCAGCTCTCTAGCTTCATTGAACATGATACATACATACATAGCCAGCCAGCCGATGAGCTTAAAAACTGAAGAAACCTTTGGTAACAGTTTTGGTTGACGTTTTCTAAAAAGACAGCCATAATAAGAACATAACGCAAAAACATAAACCATAATCTAATCAATAAAAGACCAGAGATCAAAATCAAGTCTTTTATATAACAAAATAAATCTGAGAGAAAAAGGTTTAGTTTTCCCTTGCTGTGTAGGGTAGCCATTGAAGTAGAATGTATCCAAGTTAATGGATGGCTTAACGAAAAAATATGGCTGACAATAGCAGTAATTGATTTAATCAGATGAGAAACAAAAAGATATATTTTCTCAGATTAAAGCTTACTATGACCATTTAGGAATCATGAGAACAAACAATATATGATGTATGGCACCAAATTGAGAATTATTCCATGATTTCTAGGTTTTTTGCTGTGAAAAGGAAAAACAAGATATATTTATTCCAAATTTTGTTTGAACCATTGAATATATTCTTTGCATCCTTGATCAAGGATGTGAAGAAGAGATTTAATTGTCCGAAGAAAATTTTGAATGTTAATAACTCTTCTCAAAGTTATAGACAAGATATATTTATTCGTAAAAGCCTGTAGTAGAAAGAAGGATAAAATTATCCTCTTTATTGAGATAATTGTAGTCATCTAACTACAAATGAAAGAATCTGTGTGTATGCACTGCAATTACTCAACAACTGACCATTGTATGAAAATGACATTCACCAGATATATTAGTCACCAGACAAGGCGGTGCAGTGTCGAGTTTGGAGTTTTTGGGATCAGTGATGTTAAGTATTTAATTCGATATTGAGTTATCTCGCTTATACAGGAGAATTTGTTTTATCTACTTCCGGTAAGGCCGCCATTGTTTACATTCTGCGTGAAGGACACCAGATTGAATGAAGGGACAAGACACAAATGATGTGCTATTGATGTAATTAAGAGTATGAATAAATTGAGTTTGTGAGTACATCTTTTAAATTTGTTAGTATCTGTCATTATCTTTATAAGTGGTTCTCAAGAAATCTAATAAAAATAAATAAAAAATTACAGATTATAGATCGTTCTTCATAGTTTCTATTAATTATCTCCATTGATATAAAATATCTAAATTGGCAACACTTAACAGAAGTAACCATAATACTTCGAAGCTGTAGTTTCGTACGACAGACAGAAAATTATTTTGCATGACAATTATTGCAGGCTGCTCCAAACATGCTCCTTTTTGAAGAGGTATCTCCTTGAAAAGAAAGTTGAATGCACAAGTCTAAATTGGTGAGAAGGGCAAATTTAAAAAATAAAATAACAAGATATTGTTGTACTATAAATGATGGTGAATATTTATTGCTGTCACCGTCAGTATGTTCCTATTTCATTGTTTCCACTGTGCCCTGCTGACTGCCAGATCTTTCGTAGTTGTCAGACAAATGGATGAGTCCTTTTCTTTTGGACACACACATCAATGTTATGTTTCAACAGCAGTTGTACCAGGCTCACCTTTTGGTTCTCACATAGTAGAGTTCAGAGCCCCATCTGATATTAAGGGACCTCTCAGCCATTTCTTTTAGTCGTTCATTAAAACCAAATATGCAATACTTGTCCTGCAGGACTCAAAGTAGGTGGAAATCATATATAAGTAAATGGCTAAATTCATAGCACTTCTACTACAAAAATTGCAGCTTTGCCTCTAAGAAAGCATTTATCAGATGATAACCTTGGGTTAGGCAAGGTTTTTCAGGTTTAAACATCATTACCATTAACCCTGGTCACCGTAACAATACTTCACAATATCACCAGACTTTGCTGGTTCTCTGTCACAATGTAATAAGGATGATTAAATCACTTGATCCCCTGTTCTTCTTGTTACAAATGTATTCTTTAAGGCATATAATTATACTAGTCATTGGTACAAGTCTACCCCGCTATTCAAATGTAGAATGTTCCTACACAAGCTGAAATAGCATAAAACGCAGAAGCAATTAGTATTAATTTATATGGGAAAAGTTTTTGAGCATTCCAAGACTCAGAAAATGGTGCTGATAGTTAGGCTGAGTCTTGTTGGAGGTATAGGAGACTGGTTGTAGGAGAGAGAAGAAGAAGGTGAGCACTGTCTCTATAATGGCTCACTGCAAAACAAACACAATTTTTGCTTTTGCCTTTTTTCATAAAAACTTTTAAAAAGCAGGGGATACCTGCATTGTATTTTTGAGTTGTGATCTGGATTAAGTAAAATAATACTTTTTAAAAAGCTAGAGAAACTTGCAAAATAACCTGATCTAAACAAAAATGGGGTCATAGCCCTAAATTGCTAAGCATTTCACCAACACTAAGGCTATTGTTCTGCATGACAATAAGGTGGTGGAATTTTAACAATCAAGATGAGGATATTAGTCTGAATTGATCAGTGTATAATAGTGATAATTCCTTGTCTAAAAAATTCAGACAGAAAAGGTCATTTTTATTCATTTATTTATTTTTCACTTTATTTCTAGAACCAAAGATGATGGTATTTTCAAAAGCTAATGTCATTTTTATTTCTTTGAGTATAGTGTTTGAAATATCGTGCTAGCTTTTCATTGCCCACCTCCCACTCCCGAATTAAGATAATGGGGTTTACAGAAAAATAAATTGGTTTCTGTAAACATGTTTTGATGAAAAGATCAGAAAAGGATTTTGTTGTATGCTTTTACTGTAGAAAATGGTGCTGTCCATTTTCTCTAAAGTATTGTTATAAACTCTTGTTTATCCTGGTTTTTTCCTGTAAGCAGGAGCAGCAACATCCCTTTTCTTTACACTTCCAGGTGTTGAGGCTCTGACTTGAACATTTTGAAAAAGAGAATAAAAATATGATAGGCCTAAAAAAAAGAAGTTAACTTTGGCCTGTAGGACACCGGGTACATTTTCAAGACTTATTCCCAGAAAAAAATAGCATCTTCAACGCCATGAAATACAACAATTTCTGAACTCCCTTTTCTCTCTTCGGTCCATGTTCTACAATTAAGTATTCTTTATTGTTCACAATTTTTCCTTCTTCTGAATCTTTAACTTACTTTTTCATCAATATGTAAACTTCCAGAATTTCTCTCCTGGGTGTAACCTTAATGCAGAAAAAACAAAATCTATTCAGCTTTTAAAAAACGACTCCATACTCGTTTATTGATTGCCTTGAAATACAATTGGCTCATATTTGTATTTTCCATTTTGACTTTCTGTGTGTGTGGTTTTGGAGGAGGTTTATATTGTTTTTTTTCCTATATTTTTCCATTCCTAGTTCAAAGGTAGAGGTTTATGGCAGGTATAGGAAATGGTTTGCTATTTTTTTATGTTTCCTCAGAGAATTAAGAAGTATTTTTTTTTCTTCAACTTTAGGTCTTTATATTTTTGACTCTTCCCCCACTTGCATTTATTCTCATTCAATTCTTTTTTTTATATATTCTTTTTTTAATTTTGTTATTGCTTATTCATTTGATTATTTGTTTGACTGGATTTTTTTTGTTTTGTTTGATTATTTTGTTTTGTTGATTTTTAGAAAACTTTGGATTTATAATTTTTTTTTCTCTGCTGGCTCACTGCTGTTGCTTCGGCATTCTGCAAACTTTTCCTGCAATTTATCTGCATTAAACAATTTCCCACATGATTATGTTTCCAGGTAACAATAGGAACCACAGCTTCGATGATTAATCATGAAGAGATAATATCCTCTTTGGGATTGGCACTGCTTATGGCATGGGTCCCATTAAAAAAAAAAATCAATCATCCTTTTTTATTATTCTAGAGATTCCTGTTTGTTTGAATAAGGTCTAGTTAACTTTTATTATTCCCACTCACCTGCATTTTGGGACCAAGATAAGTATAATTCAATTGTTCTTTGGTGTTAATACAGCCTCCTTGTTTTTTTGCCTGAATATCTGAGATGAGGAATTATCATTATTATACACTGATTTACTTGGACTAGGCTCCTCATCTTGATTGTTATAGTCACAAGGTTTCGGCCATTGTAATCTCCAGCTTAATTCAGGTGTCTGTCTGGGAATTTCAAAACTTAACCCTTTATTCAATCCACTGGGGTAGATTGTTCTTATTCTGCTGTCCATGCTAGAGGATATATCACATCAGTTAATTCTTCCTAGTTAATTTGTTCTTGTGATGTCACTTGTTGGCCTCTTCCACTGAAACAGAGTATAAGACTTTTTTGCACACCCTGACCAAGGGATTGAATTTACAACTGCCAGGCAGGTTACTTGATATGCTTGACCAATGCTTTTATCCACTAGGCCATGTGTCCTGTAGGACACCTGAGGAAGGCCAGATGGTTCAATGGCCAAAATGAGTAAATCATATAATAGCTTCCTTGTCATTACTGCTTTTCCTTCATTAAAAACTCATCTACAGGAAGTGTAGTTTTCAAATGTTATATTAAAGTTTTGCTTTCCATTTCTGTCATGTTTTATGTCAAAATTACTATTCTTGTGTTACTTTCAATGTCTGGAATTTTAGAGAACATTTACTTTTTGATGTGCTATTTCATTGGACTTTGAACATCATGAGAAATATGATAGAATGTCATGTTAATCAAAGAGAAACTAATATTCCAACATCATTTTAAATACTTCTTCAAGGCTAGCCTTATGCTCTTCCCAGGTGATGAACTAAAAGTTTTAAAGATTGAGTACAAGTACTAACTTATAAGCTTTGAAGCTTCCTTTCCTGTGTCCAACAAGGCCAAAAGGTGTATACTTGCCCCTATAAACTTTCTAGAATAACTAAAATACAGTAGACAGGGAAGCACTCATTTCAACTCAGATTGTTTAATTTGCATATGAGTTCTGTGCAATAAACTTTGACCTACAACTCATCATACTACATTATTTGTTGAGTGGTCCACCAGTAGGCATTAGTTATCAGAAATTGGAGAAATATAAAGTTGCTATCTACTTGCAGTTATAATTCAGGTCAAGTAAAGAGTAAAAATGTTTTCATTATTTTTACAAAATACTAACCTTATATGTTTTTTCTGATGAAAAGAAGATCTTGTGTCCTTCTGAAAACAATATCTTGCATTATTTCATTCACCACAGTCACTGCTCCCAAATTCCAAAAAGTGAATATAGAAAAAAGAACAGAATAAAAAAAAAAATGAAAGGAAATTTGACGTTCCTTGCATCATTTTGTAGCTGAGAATAAATAAATTATTAATCAGCAAAAATGCCCAAACTGGTCTGGAGAAATTCAGTGACAAAAACAGAAGCATAGCTGAGGTGTTTGGGGGGGGGACTATTTGAAAATGCCCACATAGGCCCGCAATGGAGGGGGGCACCAAAAAGCTTTATAAATAGCAGTTCACCTACTGAATTTCTACTGACAAATCTCATTAAATCTCTAGCTACGCCTCTGGACAAAAAGGTGAACAACCAGCCAGTTCTGGGCTCTTGTCATGGCACAATGATTAGCAAGCTCCTCTCACAGATCAATTCACTAGTGTAGTGAGTTCTATCCTCACTGAATGCCTCACTGATGAAGCTTTGTACAAGACTAAGCTAACCTTAGTAAATAACTCTCAGGATTGTTTTCTATGGCTATGGTATTTGCACATTTCCCAAGTTTCCAGAAGTCGTGCCAATAAAAGCCAGGATTTCTATTACTGATTTAAGGTTAATCCTTGGATCACTTCTATTTGGTTTTGGATGATTAACTTTGTCAATAGCTTGGAAACAGCCAATTAATTAATATTTCTCTGCATTGGTTTTGAAGTTCCCCCCCTTTTTTTCTGGAGGTTGTTTACTTCACTGTAGAATTTTGAAGTGAGAAAGCTGCCTGGTGAAGTTATGCTGCTATATTCAATTAACTGTGATTCTACAGATTTGAAGGAGGTTGTGAGGTAGAAACTGTTAACCTGCCAGTGATTTGCTAAAAGTATTGTTTGTCCTGGCGATATGAAATGATATGATTCATTGTAAAATAAAAATAAATTCATTTCCTTGGATCTTAATATTAAATTTATTAGATAAACTGTTTTAGAAACAAAAATGAATTATGGTTGACTTATTCTGGTCTCGGTTAACACCCCAGCCGGTCCGCAAGTCACCGTTGGGTGAAAATGCGTTCCATTTATCCTGGACTTAGTAACAACACTCTTTGTGTGTTAATCCTGTTCTCTTCAACATATCTCTTTGAGATAGGGTTTTCTGCACTTCTATCTATCAAGTCAAAGGCTTGAACTAAGCTCTAAGTTGAGAATGATTTAAGATGTGCTCTCTCACAAATAGATACACATGTCGAAGAACTAGTTGCAAAAAAACAAGAACAAAGATCACATTGATGTGTATATCAGTTATGATAGCAGAATTCCTATTTTTGATGTATTCCTAATTATTTTCACTTGCTCTCTTTGAGTTACAAATACACAGTAGCAGCTGTACAATTATAACATTAAACTAATTCTTAGTATAAAGCTGTCTAATTATATGCAAAATAAGGTTATTATTTGAAATTATTCTGTGTTGCAACTTACTTAAATGGAAGTGGGTGGAATACTACTAATCTTATTGACAAAGGTGGAAAATGACTTGAAAAGGTTGGGTACCACTGGTTTAAGATATTTACAAAGCTGAGTTTAGTATGGCACAAGGCTAAATGAGTGAGAGGTTAATGTTACACCAATCTTCCTAGCGTTGTTGGGTGGGGAGAGTCCTGATTAGAAAATGAGCATTCAAAATTATGTCTTTTAACAGGGTTTGAACTCTAACCACTGCTGCCAGTGGGAAGTACTTAACTACCTTGACCATGAAAAACATTGTTCATTGTTATTAACTCTTAAATTCACAGACTACTTGTAGCCACTGTGGAACTCTTCAATGAATAGGATTTTTTTTTAAATGGAACTCTTTTATGAATTGAATTAAAGAAAAATAAATTTAAAAAACAAGCCTGGCTACTGCTGGGTCAAACACCACTCCTACTTGTATTCCGACTGAAGATGATTACTGCAACTTTTGTATTGTATATATAATAAATAAAAAAATTATAAAAATATGATTGCTTTCTATGAAATAACGTATTTGATCTAATAAGCTTCCGGCTAGCAGTTCCTACTATTTTGTTAAGCTATTCAATTTTAAACATAGTGAATCAATATTTTTTCAATAAAATCTTAGTAAGCTATCTAGAATTTGAAACTGATTGTAAACTTTATATGAACACTGTCTGCCAAAACATGGATGCAGCAGTGCTGTTTAAATGGTGTATGGTATTTGAAAAAACCAAGTAACTAGTTAACAGAAAACGTTAGCTAAGAAATTATTTTCAATAAGTATAATTATAATATATTATTTTTATACTCATGATTATAAGTATAATTATTAATTACTACATTATTTTAGGTAACTAACATTTTTTGTTTAACATTAATTTCCTTTATACCCTGGTTGCAAAACATGTGTGGCCACACACATGCACGCAGCTTAGAAGGATCTATAATGTTCACCATCCAAAACTGCCCTTTAGCTCTTTGAGGCATGTTTCTTTTGCTTCCACTTTGAACTACTCTGCCATCTGTTGATCAGCCTGGGTTCTAAACAAAATGGTAGGACAGAATATAAACCACTGTGCTCCTAGATATATAAAGATAAAAAATTAGTATTAAAAATGACCCACCACACAGATGCCAACACTTCAAAGAGTTAAAGAAACATCTGTCCTTACACAACATTGTTCAATGGCAGACCTAATATGTTCACCATCCAAAACTGCCATCTACTGTGTCTGACTATGGGTTGGTACTTGGTAGGGCCCCAATTCTTTCCAAGTTGACTGGTCACCATCTTTCTTATGCATCCTGGTGTGCCCTTACAAGTGCCACTCATGTTTGCTGGGGTGCCTTTGAAGTCGGGTCTTGCATCTTCTCTGCTGATCCATACTTCTGTCCCTTGTAGGATGTACCATCTTGGTCATTTCAAATCCCCAAGTCATAAGACATAGGGGCAAGGTGATGGGCCTTACCCTGCCATGCTGGCCCATGATGTCTTGGCAGGGGGGGATGAGATCTGTATACTATCCCCAGCTTATAGCACCTGGTATTCCAAGACAGGCACCTGTCTAGATACCAACCAGCCTCAACATTTCTTAACTTCAGTGATATTTCTAGAACCGGTCTGTACAATGCAATTTGGCCATACCAAAAATATGTATAGGTTAACTGCAAAATATATTTTTAAAAAGCCAAAGCCTGTCAGTTTGTTGTTTTTGTTGTTTGCATTTGTATTTAAACATTTGCAATTATTAGAAAGGTTTTCACTTTTTTTCAGGCTCTTTTGATTAAGAGATTGAAATGCTGACTATTTTATTCTTACACAGAACCCACATTGCATCAAATGAAGAGTTTAGGTTAGTTTATCTACAACACTTTCCTTCAACATATCCTTTTTTGTTTTTAACCTGAGTTCAATTGTGTAGGACAAGGAAACCTAAGAACTAGTTTTTATTTGATTGTTCTTTTGGGTTTTGACTTAATCAGAATTTGCCAAGACATGAACTTGTAAGACAATCTCATTGTCTTTACAAACATTGACACTCCAAATACACAAAATGCAACTCAGATCAAATTGGTTCAGCTTCCTGAACAATTCCATTTGGATTAATTATTTGCTGACATGGTTGTGTGTATTCTGCCTTCTTTTGTTTCCAGATCTCATTTCTGTAAATGTCTTTTTGCCTAAAGCGTATTTGTTCCTGAACCAACCAAACATGTCAGGGGTTGGCCAGTTTCTTTTTAAATTCCAATTACTACCACAGCTTAGATTACAAATGAAACACTTAGAGCAGCACTAAATTCTTCAGCCTTTTAACGTCCGTCGTTGGACATAAACCTTCCCCAAGATTAGCCATATTTCTTGGTCGTGGGCATCACAGAGTCAATATTTTCTGAACTTGTCTAAATCATCATACCATCTTATTTTTTGCAAGCCATAATTTCGCATATGTTCTCTGGGGATCCATGTTGTGATTTGTGATGTCCAGCAGTTGTCTGACAGTCTTGCTATATGGCCTGCCCATTGCCATTTGCGTTTTCTAATGGATTTTATAATATCTCTGACCCCTGTTTGTTCTCTAATATAATCTTGTGATCTCTCCATGTGATGTTAAGCATGATCCTTTCTTGTGCAAATTGCATGGTTCTTGAGTTTGAGAACCAATCTTTTGGGTACTTTCAAAGCATGGCTAAAGCAAAATGTACAAAAGTGCATTAATAAATCCACAGCTGGACACATAGCTGAATTTTGATCTTGAATTTTCACTGTATAATATTCAGTCTGTGTGAATAATATTCACCACTAAATTAAGTGCATTGACATTGAATGTCCCAAAAGTAATGCTGATTTATACCAAAAGAAATGCCAGCTATTTAATATAATTTTCAGCACTCTAGGATGCCAAACATTAAAAAAGTTAAATTGAAAACTCTTGCTAAATAATTGGATGAGAAAACCTTTTTCCATTTCGCTGGTATCTTGCTCATCCAATTAATCAGCAACAGTCTTCAATTTTACTAGTAATTTTGGGCGTACTTGTGTACTGAACATTAGAACTGGTATCACTGTTGGGACAAATCGAGCGTAACTTATAGGAGCACCTGTATTTGTTGTGTAAAATAAATGCGCTTTTCATTATTAGGCTACAGACTTATTGATAAAAAACCTACGTGAAGAGCTCAGAGGCCTAAGATGAAGGCAAAAAGAGAATTACAAATGCACGTGACTAAACAAAGAAGAAATCAATAGACTTACAAAACATAAGTAAAGCGATGAGTAATGAGATCAGTGGTCAAACATGGATAAAAAAAAAAGAAAAGAAATGTTTGGTTAGCCAACTTGACCCTATGGTTTGGAGCAGGGGTCGGCAAACTTTTTGGGAGGTTGGCCGGATTAGAAATGTTTTTACGTTTTGCAGGCCAAAGCAAATAAAAAATGAAACAATGAACATACAAGGCTATCGAAACAGCTTGTTTTGTTATTTAATTAATATAATGTTGTTGTTTTTTTCATTATAGGAGTATATACTTACATAAACTTCCATGTACTATGAATCAATAAGAACTAATAAATTCTTGGGGAGGGGGTATATTGTTTATGGTTCAAATTTTGTATATATTAATGGAACAGCAGGAATGTTAAGTGTTAAAAATCTTTTACCTATAAAACATTCGTTTTTAGGCCACTACAAAAATAAGACTTTTGCTCTATTTTTTGGTACTGAATTTTATTGTTTGCTAACCAAAGATACTGAATTTTATTGTTCGTTAACCAAAGATAGATAAGGAAAAGAAACAATGTGTGTATGCAACATCATATATTCAATAAAGGGCCGGATAAAATGAGACTGCGGGCCGGATTTGGTCCACGTGCCATGGTTTGCTGACCCCTGGTTTAGAAGGTGAAGAATTTAGTAGATCTTTAGAATAGCTTAATCTTTAGTCTGTCAGAATAAACAATATTCTCAGTATTAATGACTCTCAAGACTGCTATAGCATCAACAGGTTTATTACTAAAGAACATCATAAAACTGACACAGAAGACATAAAACAGACAAAGCATTAAATTTATTACACAAAGGGAAACAATGAAAAATAAATACAAAGATTGGTAAAAAGACTTGGAAATGAAAAACAGAAGACAGGCAATGGTGGAAAGATAAGTAACAGAAGATGTTCATTGCTTCTGGATGTTTGGAAACATACA
>VCCN01001050.1:3904197-3927364 GCA_006491835.1 Architeuthis dux | reverse complement strand
AGACTTTGGACTGTGTACTTGAAGTTTTCTTCGTAAAATACTCAATAGATACAAATTGACAATATCTCCTTCATGAATTAAATCCACAATTTTGCCTATAAAGTATACTTGAAATGTCCTTGTAAAATCCTGAAATACCTATAAATTAATTATTTTATGGTAAAATAACGTAAATTTACAATGTTACATACAAATAAAAATAAAAACTTTTCAGAGTCACTTTTTATTCAATAGTATCAATATTTGTGCTGCTATTTGTATTCAACTTTCATAACTGAACTAAAAACAAGATTATGCGACCTGTTAAAAACATTTATACTGTTACCATTTACTAATATTTTCTTTAATTGAAACTTATGATCAAATTAAAACTATGTATTAACGTATTTTTTATTTTTTGTAAAAATAGTTAAAACTATGTATTTAATTTTTTTTTTACAAAAATAAATAAATACGTAGTTTTAATTTGATCAAAAGTTTCAATTAAAGAAAATATTAGTAAATGGTGACAGTATAAATGTTTTTGTGAATATAATTTCATTCAAACAACTTTGCTTATAAGCGACACCAATTTCAGCTGACTTTGTCGTCTCATTTTGTTTTGTCTATAAAAAGTGGCTAGGAAATAGCCATTTCTGCGTTTAAATTACCAGCGTCTAACTTACTCGAGATTAAATTTCCGGACACCCTAACAGATATGCACAATATCAGGTCCAACCTAACCCTTTATGGGGCCCTAAGCAGAATTGATTTGGAGTGCCGCCACTGCCTTGGCACCGCAAACACTATTGAATTTTGGGGTGTCTCTGATGGCCACTGGCCCTAAGCAGTAGATTAGATCGCTTATGCCTCGGGCGGCTCTGCACAATATGGTTGATGTAAATTTGATATCTGTAATATGAAATAACTGGACTTGAGAAAAGAAAATAAGGTATATACTGAAGAGATTTCTCTCTTTACTACCTATTCAGAATATAAACATTAATTAATTCCTGGAGATAACCTTGTTCATAACGTAACAGGAAATAATAGTTATTCCTCATTCCAATGCAGAACAAATTTCACCTTTCATTTCAGGATGTTTGAATCCTGTAATAAAAAAAAAATGAATGATTCTGAATTTAATTAAATATCTCTGCATAATTATGAAATTTAATAAAACTTCATAAAAATTATAAAATTACTGTTTGTACATTTTAGTGTTACATGTGTATACAGGTATTCCCCGCTTTTCAAAAATTTGCTTCACACCCCCTTTCATCTTTTACGATAAAAAGATGAAAAGTGAAAATAGCGTTCAGGCATTATAGAGGTGGCGTACACTCTCTTCATCTCTCTCCGACACTCCAGTCTCCTGTACCTCACACCATCCCAACTTCCTATAACTCAGCCTATCATACCATCATCACCATTTTTTGAATCTATGAATACTCAAAACATTTTACCATATAAATTAATGGTAATTGCTTCTTTTCTTTACTCCATTCTGGCTAACAAAATGTTTTCATAGAAATGCTCTACTTTCAGATAGCAGGAAATACCTGTACACACTTAGAAAATATCATTTACCATATTTACTTGTGTATAATGCAAGAGAAAATCCATGAATTTGGGTCACATTGTTGAGAAAGATTTGTGCTTTTTATTTTTTTTTAAAACTCCTATACAAACCATTTCTATGGGAGTTTGTTTTGCAGAGATACATTATAGAGGCCGCATACACCCTCTTCTTTTCTCTCCTATGTCTCCTGTACCTCCCGTCACCCAAACCTCCGTTGACTCAGCCTAACATCATTACCATTTTTTAAATCTAGGAACACTCCAAAATCTTTCCCATATAAATTAATTGCAATTGCTTCTTTTCTTTTTATGCCATTTTGGCTTGCGAAAGGTTTTTATAGGAACGCTCCACTTTCAGATAGCAGGGGAGACTTGTATACACTTACTATATTTACTCATGTATAATGTGAAAGAAAATTGGTGAATTTGGGTCAAGTTGTTGAGAGAGAAATGGATTTATGCTTTTTAATTTTTTTAAAAACTCCTATAGAAACTTTTTCTGAAAAAAATAAAAAGCACAAATCCACTTTTCTCTCACCAACTTGACCCAAATTCACCAATTTTCTTTCACATTTTTACGGTATATATTAGATGCAGACTGGCACCATTTTTCAATATGTATTTATCCTAATGTTATTATTCCATTATATATCAATAAATATGGTCAATGCAGTCTGGAACTTCATTGGCACTTAATCCAAGACTGAAAGTCTGCCAGAACTTGTAACAAAAACCTTCTCGACAATATTGAACTGTATCGAGGTAACCCATATAAAGAGGCAACTCAAGTGCTTCATTAATTGAACTGTGAACTTTCTTCTAGCAACAACGATGCTGTCACCTTCTCAAGTTAAGTGCACAAACAATATGAGACATCTTATAATGGCCTCAGAAGCACTTTACTCCATTGACAAACAAATAGAAGAGGACCTTTTTTATTGTTGAGAGGGAAAGAGATTGAAACATTGATAGATTTCTGTCTACACACACTGACTGAGAAGAAAGTTGTGCATCTAAGTGTCGCCCAAAAGACTCAGTTATTTATTGAATATTTCAATATTTACACCTCACAGCCTCTTCCCAATGTTCAGACATCCATCTGAAGAAAATAATAGCCAAAAATTGTGTGTACAATATCCCAAGTCATTGTGCTAGGGTGTATAAAAGAGAAATCAGCTGAATGGAATGAGATCAAAATAATAGAAGGAACTTTTACTGGAGAGTTAAAGAGAATATATACAGGTCTAGTTAGTCACTCAATAGTAATTGTCACACGACCAATGTCTTTTGGCAGCATGCCGTGTTGGGTGTGATCAATTAAAGAGTTGGAAAAAGGGGTGATCAATGAATAAGTTACTTCCCTCACCTTTTATTGGGAAGTGATCACAAAAAAGGTCTTAATTTTCAGATAAGCGTGAATGCTGCTCGACACAAACCAAGGGACCAAATTAGCATAGACTTACAGAAGGTGGCTTTTAAGCTCAAACCCATGTTAATTTTCTAACCACGTGCTTCTATTCACCCTTGAATGGGAGACATAAAAAGGTAGCTCTCAGCAATAGCTGGATGGTGCCTGTTTCCTTTTGTTGATCAAGGAAACAGGCGCCATCAAGCTATAGTGAATAAAAACCTGTGGTTAGAAAATTAACATAGCTGTAACACCACATGGTTAGAAGATTATGTTTAACTAGCTATGTTTGTAAAAAGAGAGACGTTGGTTCGAGATCAAAAGCCAACATCTGGAATTTTTATATTCCTTTTTTTTATTTTATATTTTTCAACTCCCACAGTTTGTGTCCAAGAGGAATTACATAGGGCTGTGCAAAGATGTTTTCACCCTCCACGTATACTGCACAAACACCATCATCTTTTAGCCATCTTGTTTTCATTTGCTATAACCCTTTTTGCATGTTATGCTATATTCACTCTCAGTCAACCTATTTTACAAATGGACATATCATATTGACTTAGAAATTTCAATACTCAGCTCTCAGAAACTCTCTGGACCACCTTGGATCTCTGGGCTCCTGTGTGATGCACTGGCTGTACCCCCCTCTCAAAAGCCCTGGCTGCATAAGTAAGTCCAGTATATAATTGGTGGGGAAATTAACATATTATATGTTGTTCTGCTCAATACATATAGTCAGATTTGTTTTAGATTGACTACTGGATTGCTTCTGTTTTCAAAATTCTTTATAATCTAGAACCAACTTAAAGAAAAAAAATCCTTAACTGTGTACTATATACCTGAAGAAGGCTGAAAAACACATTGGTCAAAAAGCAGTGATAACATTAGTCTAACTATCTCTTGGAATAATAAGATTTCACATCAAAATTTCAGACAAGATTCAGTTAATGTCTGTTTGTGATTTTTCAAAGTACTTTCTGATGACACTGCATTTTCTAAGTATTAACTTTTTAGGTGTGCAAGCATCTCTGGTACTGATGACCATCACTGACAGGCTGACATACTGAAACACTCCCACCACCTTTCATTTCTTTCCCCTCCTATATATGTCTGAAAGTGCAAGGGAGAGAACTTGTGTTAACTGTGTTTTTTAGAGTAATATTCCTTGCTAGATCTTCACACAAGAAAAGATGGACATGTTTGTAACCTGTCTTTATTCAGATTGATCTGACAGATCAGTCTGATAAATTGGCCTGATAGGTTGGCCTGAAAGATCAATCTGAAAATAAAATTGACAGATACAGTCAATATATCAGGTTGCATGTCAAACTGATCAGACATATAAGTCTGATAGATTTGTCTGACAGAATGCTCTGACAGGTTATTTTGACAGATTGGTCTCATTTAAAAGCCTACCAGGATAGCAATCCATGAGATTGAACTACTGCATATATGGTCTGACTTTCAGGCTTGTTTATTGTTTTAGGATAAGATTATTTTACACTTTACAAGCCAATATTCAGTTAGCTTCAAACTTAGAATAGCACAAAGAGCCAATGAAAGAGCAATGCTAGGGATAACTCTAAGAGATAGAAAAAGAACAACATGGATCAGAGAGAGGACTAGAGTGAAGGATATTATACAACTAATTAAGCAGCAAAAATGGAGACGGGCTTGCCACCTAGCATGGAGAGATGACAATAGATGGGGGAAAAGACTAACCGATTGGTGCCCAAGGGATAGTAAACGATGTAGGAAAAGACCAGACACAAGATGGAGGGATGAGATAGAATAAATTGCCGGTGAGACTTGGCAGAGGTTATCACAAAATAGGCAGTCATGGAAGGAGTTGGGAAAGGCCTTTGTCCAGCAGTGGACTTATAATGGCGGCAGCTGCTGCTGCTGATGATGATGATGATGATGAAGAAGAAGAAGAATATTTGTATCTCTGTAATCATAAAAACTACTTCGAAAATAGTTTAATCACATCAATTATGAATAGATTTCTTCACTGAATAGCATAAGAGATAATGGAATTCTTCTGTGAATTGAATACAAAAAATTTTTAAATTGTCCTAATAGTCAAAGGGAAATAATTTTAATCAGAAGTAATTTCCCTTAATATTGACACTCAATTTTTCTTTGATGAATTTAAAAGTTAATTATTTTCTTTCTTTTTATTTCCAGGTAAGTCCAAATATTTAACAAGAAAAATATTTTGGTAAGAGAAAATTTTTACCATTTTACTCTTTGAATTTTTAACTTTGAGTGACTTTATATTGCTTTGTACGGCAGAGCAAGCTGAAGACATGAATTCTAAACAAGTCAAAACACATACATGTAGATTAATATCTGTATTCTTTTGGTTATATTTTTTCATCCCCTAACCCATGGCAGGATTGGTGGGGCACCATATATGATTTCATCATGGGTGTGTCAAGGCGAAATAGCCTGACTGAGCCTATCCCTCTTCAAGCTGGTTTGGAATCTCCTAGATTGGTTGTCAACTATAGCTAGAGAGCCTAGTCTGCCGTACTATTCACCCATAACTAGGGAGGTAGAAGAGATGGATTCATGTCTTCCCCAACTGCATTAGTGTGAAGTGAACACAAACTATATCAGCCAGAGTTTGAACTCCATTCACTGATTCCATTCTCCATGGCATTGACCATTCTCTGCAACTTTTGGGGTTGGGTTTTCCTTAAAAACAAAAGATATTCTTAACTAAAACTTGACCAAACAACATGAATGACTTTATGAATTTTAAGCTTACATTAGCAAACTAAATATTTATTATTGTTTTTACACCATAATCTGGCACAAGGCCAATCTAGGGGTGATGCATGTGCTGCTTATACATGAACTATCTTTTCTCTAGCTAGTCTTTCTTGTGACCCATTTTGTGGAAAGGTGGACCATGGGCTAAGGAAGAATTGATCAAATTCGGGGGCAGTCTAGGAAACCTTTTATTTCGATTAAGAGATATTTTTTCATAAATTGAGACAATAGCCCAAAATCATAGCTATATATGAACTGATTTTCATTTAGTTGTTTGTTTGTGCATGGTGTTGGCTGAAGTATGTGCTTTCTCTCCCTCATGTGCTTTCTAGTTACCAATTGTTTTATAAAGTTTTAAGATGAAGTACTTTATTATAGCCAACTCTGGATTTTTCTCCATAACAAGAACAAGAACAAGCCTCATAGTCTTAAAAATCCACAAATTTATTTATTATATATACAATACAAAAGTTGCAGTAATCATCTTCAGTTGGAATAGAAGTAGAAGTAGGAGTAGAGTTTGATCCTGCAACAGCCAGGCTTGTTCCATATATAATTTATTTTTTCTTATTTAAAAAAAACATGATTTTCTGTATATATTTTTAAGTAAATCCATTTCCAGATAATACAAATTTTTGTTTTTTCTTTTAATTAATTTAATGAGGAAAAGCACTCAATTACATTATTTTGATGCAATCTATCTCATCAGGTAACAAATTTCTTTTCTTCAAACTGATTCACACATTTGTCTGTCCGTGGCTACAGGGTACCATTTCATTTTGTTTCTTTTGTTTCTCATTGATATCTCAATAATCAAAACCCCCCGAAGACAACTCTTTTGTTAAATATCTTTAAAAATCGATGTTATCAAAAATATTTTTCAGATTGTTAATGCGAATTATAGATGGATTTTTGTCGGCAAGAAATTAAATTGTCAATATTTTTCAACTGTCGTTTATCCTGAGGTAAATTTCAAATTCCTATTGCGTCAGTCAATAATCGATGATTCTTCTTCAGATAATAATCTGTAAGTTGCTGAATTGATCATGAAAAAAGTACAATATGTTTGATTTATTTCTGATCTGATGCCATTGAACCAAATCACCATGGCCCAGTGGTAGATTGCCCACCTCCTGTGGGTAGGCTGTGGTTCAATTCACTGCTGAGCCATACTAAAGACTTTTAAAATAGTATTTAATGCCTCTCCTCTAAGCACTCAGCACAAACACAAGGACTAGGATTAAGGGACCTCTCCCGAGGCTAAAGGGTTACAACCAAATCATGTTGGATGCACCAGTTCTCGTAAGATCACCGAAGTTAAGCAACATCAAGCCTGTTTAGTACTTAGATGGGTGACCATTGGGAAATACCAGGTGCCATAAGCAGAACAGAGCCTTGACAGGCCTGGCAAGCCGGAAGTGGATTTTACTAACAATTATCTGTGTGTACTTAACCCTGCGACACCCTCAATGAGAGTCTAAGCAGAGAATAATTGTACATGCCTGCATACATGATGCTGTGTTGAATTCTAAAATGTGATGTATCATTTGAAAGGATTTGCATGCACAGTTGATCTGCAATTCATTAGTGTAATGAGCTCAATCCTTACTGGGTTCTCCATTAATGTGGTCTTGTGCCAGACTAAGCTCTATTTCAGTAAATAACTTTAGGTGTAGCATGATGGTTAGCAAATTTAGCTGGCGGAGAGCATTTTACTAGTGAAATGAGTTTGACCGTCACTGAGTGCCTTACTCCCATGGCCTATACTTAGTAAATAATTATAAATACACACACAACAATAATTATAAATACACACACATAATCTAATCTATATGGTGTTATAAACATTTTGCCTTTATTCAAATATCTTTTTTGTTCAAATGGTTCTTTGGACGATTGAACTCCTTCTTGATGTTTATGTTGTAAACACAACATTTCGGGCAATCCATTCTTCAGCTTCTTCAGGTGTAAAATCCGAGTGTGATGGGGTAAACAGAAGTTTTTACTTTTAAACCCTTATAATGCAGAGCCCGGGTGTTTCTGTGTCATTGTCTTGTCGGGTTTGGATCTGTTGAGAAGCGGAAGCTACATCAGGTTGAATTCTGTACTTGTCTGATTAATGCATTTAGTCAACATTTAGTCGACATGTTGATATGAGCTGCTTCTTCAATCGTCCGAAGAACCATTTGAATATTAATGACCCTTCTCAAAACTATAGAAAATATATTTTTTGTTATGTTTTTCTCCATTATAAACCACTGCCAGTTCTTTTGGCCATTGTCTTTCATCATCTTTTATCCCTTTTATGTTTATACAACGGAACAAAAGCACAAAGCGATCCAATTATATTTGTCCCTATTTCCTCCCATCAAGTTGCTATCATAACTATTATTAAACCACTATTAGAAAGCGTCAACCAAAAAACTGTCATTAAAGCCGTCAACATAGGTTTCTTCAGTTTTCAAGTTGCTATGTATGTATATATCGTGTGCACAGGCCACACCAGTAGAGCTAGAAGGCTGAAAATTTAAACATTTACTCCTTATCATGTCTAGAAAAAATAAGTTTTTAGTCGGTGTTACAATTTACAATGTAAGTTTATGCTAAATTGATCACTAGTTTGTGTCTTATGCTCCAAGATTGTCTGCCCTCCTCATAAAATTAACAGCAGTTATTCTGTTAAAATACCTCAAATACATCAGTGCCTTCTTCAAAAAACAATAATGGGATCGGTCATATAAGCTAAGATTCTAATCATTTTAGCCAAGGAGGACACTATTACTGAAAAAATACATAAAAAGGATTGACAGATCTTTTCCAAAGAGGTACCTGGAAAAACCACGATTTTTCTGGGTAAATGTTCTTTGACAGACAAAACCAAAATAAAGCTTTTTGGTAATGCACACAAGCAATTTGTTAATTGATCAGAAATGAAGCTTAAAAGGAAAAGAACACCCTATCCACAGTTAAGCATGGTGAAAGATCCATAATGTTGTGGGGCTGCTTTGCTACCTCTGGTACTTGGAGCCTTGACCATATCAAACAATTCATGAAATCAAAGGATTACCATGGAATTTTAGAACAAAATGTGCTATCTGCTGTAAAAAAACTAAGTTTGGTTCAAAGATCATGGGTGCTCCAGCATGATAAAAACCCAAAGAATACACCCAAAAGCACACAAGAATGGTTGAAAAGGATAAAATAGACTGTTTTAAACTGGCCAGAGTTGAGTCCTGATGTTAATCCAATTGAAAATCTTTGGAAGGAGCAGAAATCTGCTATTGAGGAAAAGAATCCTGCAAACATTCAAGAGCTTGAACAAATTGCAGGGGAAGAGTGGGAGAAACTACCAGCTGATAAGTACAAGAAGCTGATGTCTACAAGAAACATTTGGAGGCAGTCGAAGGGTGTGCAACCAAATATTAACATAGGTTGCCTTCATTACTGTCCAGGTCATGTTTTCTATTTCTTCTTTGAAATTACTACATTTTAGTTAAGTTAAAAAATAATCTTGGTTTTTTTTTTGTTATATTACTTTGGATATCCTATTGAAATATTTGGTACATTTCCTTTTATTCCTGAAGATATTGTACAGTTTATACAAAAAATTCAAGGGTACCAATAATCATGACCAGAACAGTATATCTGTTATTATTTTTATTGATCACTTATTCTATCTATATTCCTGTGGTCTACTACTACTATAACTTAATTGTTAAGCTTCAGACTTGTGAGAGAAGAGTAATGAATGAATGACAGTTATAGTCAAGGTTGAGTTCCTTTTGCTCCCATTCGAGCATAAGCACCCTTTTTATTCTTACCCTTGTTCATTACATTGTAAGTGTGGGTGGGGAGGTAGAATAGACAAGGTGAAAGCTATGAGGAGAATCTAAATTTTATTGCTGTAAGATACAATGATTTAATTCTTGTGGACAGCAATTGACACATTGCCTTCTTTACCCACTTTGTAAGCAGTGAAACATCAAAAGAACTCAAGACCACATCAAAACAAATAAATCAACAAATTTTATTATATGTGAAAAGATACCAGAGGATAAATGAATAATAATCAGAAAGCATAAAGGACGTATATACAAACAAGCAGAATAATAGTATGGCTACTAATTTTCATATGATTGATATGAAAATGGAAGTAAAATAATTAAACATTCTTCTTCTTCTTCATGTGCCATATCTTTCTAGGTAGGTTGACACATTAGTCATCTACTGTCTGACTATGGGATGATACTTGATAGGGCCCTTATCCTTTCCAAGTTGGCTGGTCACCACCTTTTTGATGCATGCTCGTGTGCCCTTATGCATGCCACTCACATTTGCTGGGTTGCCTTCCGTCTTCTCTACCGTGCCATACTTCTGTTCTTGGTGGGGGTACCATCTTGGCTATTGCAGATCATAAGACATGGTGGGGGGTTGATGGGTTTTACCCTGCCACGCTGGCTAATCACGTCTTGACAGGGATGTGGAAATCTCTACATGATCCCCAGCTCGTGGGACCTGGTATTGTCTAGATACTGACCAGGCTCAATGTTTCTTAACTTCAGTCATTTTATGAGAGCCGGTGTATGCAATCTGATTAATTAGACTTTACTGATAGGAAAAATAACTAATTATCATTGATGCCAAAGATAGCAACATTAATATCATTAATATAATCATTTTATTTGTTCAGCTCACAGCATATCTGTTTTACATTTGATTTGAGCTTCTTTTTTTTTACCCCAAAAGTCAAATTATTTTCACTCAGTACTTTTTTTTCCCTTTGGTTTTTTATTGAAATTCATTATGAGAATTGTCTGCCTCACAAGCCTTTTCATTTTGAAATTCTCGTTGATATTTTCTACTTAATCCTGAAAGGGAAAAAAGCAGGATTGCACTTTATATCATTCGGAGCTCCATTCACACTGGAAATGTCAAAGAGGCTTTCAACAATCACCTGAGAGAAAAACAAGCCAGGCTGCTGCAGGTTCAAACTCCACTCCTACTTCTATTCCGACTGAAGATGATTACTGTAACTTTTGTATTGTATATATGATAATTAAATTTGTAAATCTAAGTAATATATATGAGACAGCCACCTAGCAAGATTTCAAATCACGGTAGCGAAAGTTTAATTTTATATATCTGTTTGGTTTAACTTGACTTGATAGACAAACAATGAGAGTTTACTCCTCAGAATTAGGTGAGGATTGTTCTTGTTAGTTCTTATTGTTCTTATTACACAGGGGAAATAAAGTCAACTCCAATGGACTTGAGTTTGACAATATCTGACTTCTGTTCATAAAATCAATAGCTCCTGATATTTTATTTTTTATGGTTGAAGCTATAAAATAATAAAAAACAATTTGTTACTTTTCTCAACAAAGTATTCACCCATGTCTCTCTGTCTGTTCCACACAATATCTTCAGAAGTTCTCAATGAATGTTGATGATATTTTGTAGAAGGGTTGTCCATGGGCCACGGAACAATTGATTAAACTTTGTGGCAGAATCAGAATTTTGTTCTAATTTTGTTAACATTGTGAGATTGGACAATTTTTCAGCATTTTGGATGTAAAAAATGTTCTATTACTTATTTGTGTTCATGGGGCTTGTAAATAAATATGATGAACTGCATTATAGTTATTTTTCAAACTATTGACAATATGTTTCTGATGAATAATTATTGCCAGCTTTTGTCACAGCATAGTCTAGGATCTGTAACCTGATTGTTCTGTTTTTAGTGACAATGGCATTAGTGGAGGTATGTGCTCTCTGAGTGCTTTCTAGTTGATACTAGTTTAAAAAATTATCAGATATCTTTTTCTTTTAGATATAAAACTAATTCCTATCATGCTTACAAGTTTCTTGGGATATAAACAAAACAATAAGTTTTGGTTAATCTATATATTACCTTACTGAATCCTAAGAATATTTATAAATTTGATCATTGGTTATAAACTGTTAGAAAAGTCAACCATCAACCAAAACTGTCAACATAGGTTTCTTCAGTTTTTCAGTTGGTCTGGCTGTCTGGCTATGTATGTATCACACATACAGGCCCCACCAATGAAGCTAAAGGGCTGAATATTTAAACATTTAGTCCTTATTATTTTTTTGGAAAATTTGGAATTTTGATCACACCCTTTTCCAATTTTTAATTGATCAGCCTCAACACTGCATGCTGCCAAAAGAGGTTGGTCACATGACAATTTCTATTGGAGGAAGGGTGGATCCAAATAGAAAAAATTATTTTCACAAATAAATACATGAATATTACTCATTTGACCAAAATTTTGAGTGGACAAAAACTGATTTTAAAATAAACTCACGCGCACTCAGTCTTCTACGATGATCAGTTTAATAACTGTCTGCTATCTTCAATTAATTAATTGTTCATTAATAGACAAAGATTTATATCACTTATTAAATGAAATACAAAATAATACATTTTCGTTTTTAAAGTCAATTTATGATTACTTTGGATTATTTGAGTGTTTAATTTATAAACAATTTTTATCTAGATATTTTTTTTTTTAAGTTTTCAATTATGCTTTGCCCGAGCAGCGGGGAGTCTGGACTACCTTGAGACACCTCACCCCGGATCCACGCCTGAGACATGTTCAGCAAAAATTTATTTTAATTTTCTCTTAGAAATCAGTGATACAACAATTTCATTGACCTGCTACAAAAGGCCTGTTGTCAAACTCCACTCTGGAGTAAGCAAACAAGTAATTGTTTTTCTTGTTATTAGCAACAGCAAAATACTATTGTAAAAGAAAATAGGTGTAAAAAAATAAATTAATAAACAAAGATAAAGAATCTCTACTATATTTAAGACAAATTCAATCTAACATATTATGTGACCCTATCTATTTCCATTGGTAAAAATGTTTTTATCTCCCTGTATTGTAATAAAATGAGCCCTATAGATGGATGGATAGATAGATAGAATACATTTAAATGTGTTCTCTGAATGCCACTAACAATAAATCAACTGATTAAAATGAACGATTCAAAACATACATTTGATTGTACGTTTTGTTTTATAAGAATCCCAGATTGTTTCAATGAAAGGTGTTGGCTTCAAGAGAATAATGTTTTGAATTTCAAAACATTCTGTCAGCAGTGTCAAACCTGGAGTGGAATGTTGGTTGACAATATAAAGTTAAACAAATTCTATTTTGGGAATTCAGACTGCAAAATAGGAATTTAATTTAACTGACACAAAAAGTCAATAAATATTCAAATCAATAACAAAGAATACAGAATGATGTAATACCAGCTGATTCATACACATAGCCACACAGCCAATTTAACGTGGAAGCAGATAGATGAATTAAGGGAAAAGAAGAGTTTGCCAGGGGTGTCACCCAGGGCCCTGTCGGCAGCTTCAACATCCCCTCTGCCCGCTGGAGCAGTCGACGATAGAAACAATGCGACTTAGAGAGAAGTTGTAACCATAAACAGCAGCAAATCTTTACAACAGTTTTTGTGTGTTCTTATATCCACTTGAAATAATCAGTTTTTCCAGAGCAGTGCAATGTTGCAAAAAGTAAATAAATGACTGTCATTTTTACAAACATCTGAATTTGTCTACTTCTCTTCATCTGTTCATCCATCATGAAAGCAGTTGTCTTCGCAGGTCAGGAAATACACAAGTGGTGCATACATGTTATGTACAGATGCCGTTTGCGTATATTGGGGATCATCAACAACTCCCATAACGTAACAGTATTATGAGATCCTCACTTTCAAACAAAACCTGTCTGTTAATAAAAGAATATGCCAACTAATTATTTAGAAAAAATCACAACACTTTTCCATTTTAACAATTTCATTTTTATAGTTCCTCTTTTAATAGACAGATTTTAGAAGCCAATAAAATTTGGACTTGGATATTTTTTAAGTGGTGGAAAGTTGAAGGTTTCTGCCATTAGAAAACATCAGACTGCTGTTCCCATTTTGAGTTTCATTTTATGGTTATCTTTGGCTGTTTAAGAGGAGTAAAGATAATGAAAAAGTGTCTGCTGGCAGTGTATGTGAGTGTAGACAATCATGAAAAGTAAATTATTATTTCAAGTCATTCTAGCTAAGCAAAAGCAGTGAAAGTTGGTTCAATTTGCAATGTAAGTTTATGCTAAATTAGTCTCTTAGTTTGTGTTCCACAGCATTCACTAGTTCAATTATCTTTATCTACAAGCCACACCAATGGAGCTAGAGGGCTGAAAATTTAAATATTATTCCTTATTTTGTCTACAAAAACATTTTTTTTTGTGGGTTCAATTTACAATGTTATTTTATGCTAAATTGGTCTTTTAGTTTGTGTTCAGCAGCATTCAACCTTTTTTTTTAAAATTCAGACTTTTTAATGACCCAACAAAAGGCAAGAAAAGTAACTTTTTCATTGATCACTGTTTTCCAATTTTTTAATTGATTAACCCCAACAAGGCACACTGCCAAAAGACATTGGTCATGTGACGGTTTTTATTGAGTGACTATTTTTCCAGTTACATTGTACTATCCTAAAAACAACTTTGTTTTATTTCAACTTTGAACAGCCAGACTATAAATAAGTCTAAAATAAAAATATTGAAATTACATTTGTATGATTTTCTTTTGAAAGAAATTAGTTTTTAAACAAATTTTAAAGATTTTTATCGACTTTTTGATTCATTTTTGATGAAACACTCTCATAGAATGCATCCACCCACACATCAAGAGATTGAGAGTCCCAGAAAAAGCAAGGGGTCTCTAAAAATAAGTCAGCAGACTGGTTCTTGTCAAAATCTAACATAGAAATGAATAAAAATTACAAAAAATACCTATTTGAAGAATCCTTTCCTGTCAGATTTTATTGAAAATTCACATGAAACATTGGACTATTAAGAGTGCCATCTTGTGATGTAGCTTATTTATAGGAAGAATCCATTCTGATTCTTTTTTTTCTAAAAATACTTCTGTTCCATAGAGTTCTCTAAGGCCTTTAAGCTTGGGTCGT
Source organism: Architeuthis dux (assembly GCA_006491835.1). Lineage (NCBI taxonomy): Eukaryota > Metazoa > Mollusca > Cephalopoda > Oegopsida > Architeuthidae > Architeuthis > Architeuthis dux. Next base: position 3,912,620 of record VCCN01001050.1, on the reverse strand, counting down.
TGTATGTGTCATCTCGGGTTTAGTTTGACAGTGAACTAAAAAGAAAAAATTTATTCTGAAAAATATGTAGAATTCTTTAGCTAGTCACTATTAATTTTTGACTAGTATTTTCTTTCATCTTAATTTCAGTTGCTTTTATTGCAACTACTCAGACTGTCAGTCTGCAGCAGTGAATAAACAGCAGAGATCCGAATGACTAAACTTAGCTTGCAGAGCATTTTACTAGTGGAGTGAGTTCAACCTTCACTGGGTGCTATACGCTTATGGCCTATATTTGGTAATTATTTATAAATGCACACTCTCTCTCTCACACATACACACACACACACACACATCTATCATTTAATCTATATGATGTTATAGACATTTTGCCTTCATGCAAATATCTATTAATATCAGTCTTATATTGTTGCCTTTTTTGTTATATACCAGTCCCTTTCTCCATCATAAAATACTGCCAGTTCCCTTCACCAATGTCTTTCAGCATCTTTTCTCCCTTTTGTGTTCATACAAAAGAACAAAAAACACAAAGAGATCCAATTATATTTGTTCGAGTTTCCTATCATCAAGTCTTCTTATATAATTCGCCAAATGTCTGTCTGTCCGTCTGTGTTTGCATAACTCATGGACGGCTAGAGCTATGGCCACCAAATTTTATGTGGTTACTAATGGGACCCTGGAGCATTAGTATTTGAAGGTTTTCAAAGAAATAATATTGTGGGGTCTGCATTCATACAAACACCGATAATAATGATTTAATTTCCATCAATCTATCTATCTATTTGACTATAATTTGCCAATCTTTTGTGAAATCTCATCAGATATTTAAATTTAATGTGATCCATGAGTTCATGATGGCGTTGATTTTCCAAAAGGTATGATTCAATAAATCATAGTTGATTCATGATGGTGATTATTTTAAAATAAGGTATGATTAAATATATAGTTCAAATTCAAATCTATGATCTCTTATTAAGGCCAACGGCCCCATTTAGGCCTTTCGCAGGAACTATCTGGAAACCCTACTTATAGAGTGGGTTTTTAGCTAGTATTATTAAACCGTTATATCTATTATTGTCAAAAGTGAAAAGATATTATTATTACAAAAATGGAAAAGAGATATGATTCTGATTCAGGGAAACTGTGATAAAAGAAATTCATTGGCTGATTAATAGTTGAATAGTGCAATCATTTTGGAAGGAACTTGTAAAATAATGCATTGTCTTTTATTTTTACTTAATAAACTGAATTAACTTTTTGGCCAACCCAGTATTAAAATGACTCAGCAATATTGGGAAAATCAGAATTCATCAATTTCATATCTGGAAAGGTTTTTCTTTGCAGGCATCAACAGCAAAGCATCTTGACTTCATAGTCATTAGATTTATTTGACACATTGCACAATGCACATACCAAATGCGTGATAAAAGCCAATGACACTGAATCAGTCGATCAATATCAACAGGATTTTATTGACTGAATAAAGATTCTGCACGTTAAATGAAAAAAAAATCTATGTGAATTGTTAGCGAGACAAACCTATAAGCATCTTTTTGGGGATTCCCAGCTCAACATTAAATACTTCATTGATGTGGTTTGAACTTACAGTGTGCCACAACACTTTAAACTCAAGTAAAAGTTTCCTATTCAAAGGCACAAATGTCCAATTAATTTATTGTTCTAATCTTTTAAACAAACCATATGTGCATTTGGCCTGATTATAAGTTATACACATTGTTACCATAACAAAATTGTTTTGAAAAAATGTTAAAATTAACTATTTAGATCATAGATATCAATCAGTTGATCAACAAGATTCACAAAACTTTAAACTCATAGCCAATTTTATTGTTTTATTGGGAATTTTATTGGATTATTTTATAGAAAAATTCTATTTTTAATACTTTGTTGTATCACTATTACTGTTAATTACTTGAAAAATCTGATCCAATGGAGAATTCATCAGGCACTTCATTCCAGGCAGTTTAGAGTTCCTACACTAGATTAAATTGCCACCCACATCTATGAAAAGGACCCTCCGCCATTCCTCATCACACATCTGATGAAGTCTTGCAAATTCCTGGCTGCATTGTTTGTGGATCATTTTCAGAGCTGGATCCTTTTCATTCTGTGCCTGAATCCTAACTTCTTAATTCTTTGTCTGATGTGAGCTTGAACCCATTTCTGCCTTCAGATAAGCCATGAACTGATTGATGATTTGCTGCAGTGCAGTGCATCATGATTGGACATCTTGGGTCTAATACTTCTGTTCTTGGCTTCATAATTTTCAGGATCATGCAAAATATTCTTCACAACTATCTGATTTTGGTTAATTGCACATTGTGATAGCCCCTAATATCGAAGTTCCACTATCCTACCATGTTCAAAATCGGACAGCTTTGGTCTCTTTCCCATACTGTGTAAGACATGACACCGTTTTTTAACAACAACGAAAACTGATAAATTGAACTTTGAACCCTTTATATCATGGCAATTGCCAATGATTTTAAAGTTTAGTGGCAATGAAAGTTTTCAATGATTAAAATTCCATTAAAATTACTCAACTCGTGATGACTGCTCCACTCTTTACTATTGAACAGGGTTTGTAAATAATCAACCTAGAAAATCACGAACAGTGATGAATTTATTCCAGACAAGTAATTAAATTATTCAAAATTATCACTTGAACTCAAGTGATAATTTTTAATAATTTCATTACTTGGCTGGAATAAATTCATCACTGTTTATTTCAATCTCAATGTATCTCAAGCAAGACAATATTAGGTTAGTAACATCAACCTATAGATTCCTTCTGTGGTTTTGAGTTTCTGCCCTTGTTGCTTTTCGTTATTACTGTTGAGCTATTATTTTGATATTAATTTTTAGTTTGAAAATTCATATTCAAACATTTGGTCTCTGAGATCTTTTTTAAGATTTGATTTATATATTTTTATGTTTGGAGAAGAGACTGTGGCATCTAATAGCTTATTCCAGAAAGGAGCGAATCTGAACAGATGCTGCACACACAGTCTTGGTCAATGGCGTGTAGACCTGAGGTTATCCTGTATATTTTTGTTGAGTTTAAAGTTTTGTGGTGCACTGTACAACAAGAATTTTTCTGAGTAAGACAATTTATTTTGATGTGCTCTATTATTGGTAATAGTTTCATGAATCTTTTTCTCTTCAACTGAATCCATTTATCAAATATAGAATCCCTTAATTCCATTTGCCAATTATTTGTTTCAAGAAACAAGAATATTTTGCTATGTATTATTTTGGTGAAAGTATTTTTTTTCCTGACAAATAAATTATTCATAAGGGTTGAATGATTTATTATTTATTAACTTAATTTAGATGCTGGAGGTTAATACTTGGCTTCTAAATTCTTACATGACTTTTGCCGACAAAAGCCAAATGGATTCATATGGAATAAAAAGTGTTTAAAACCTGAATGATTTGTATTCATGATGTGGTCAAAAGGTGAATCTGAGGTGAATTCAATCATTTTGGCAAATTAACCAAAACTGTTAACATAGGTTTCTTCAATTTTTAAGTTGGTCCAGCTGGCTATATATGTATGTATCACACGTACAGGCTGCACCAATGGAGCTAGATGGCTGAAAATTTTAACATTTACTCCTGTAATTTGAAAAAAGGTTTCTTATAGACATAATAGTCTAGAAGAAACCTTTTTTGTTTTTTGAAAATTCCTCCCAAATAGCTTTTTAGTTAGAGGTTCAATTTGCAATGTAAGTTTATGCTAAATTGATCACTTAGTTTGTGTCCGGCAGTATTCATGCTTTTTTTTAAAAATCCAGACTTTTTAGTGATCCCTGCCCAACAAAATGCAAAAGATGTAAGTTATTTATTGATCACCCCCAACATGGCATGCTGCCAAAAGACGTTAGTCACATAACGGTTTCTATTGAGTGACTAACCAGACCTGTTTTATTTTCTTTGCTGAAGCAGATCTTATGAGATGATTCATAGCTACATTAACAGTTGCATCAGTATGAAGTTCTTTCTGCTTCAGCACACAATCTCTATCCAATTGCTTTAATTATTGCACAATTATTCACTCTGTCTATCCATATTGACGATAAGTTATTAACGTATATATGTGGAACAATATTATGCAAAACTGATTGGTGTGAAAATCTTTTATACATTTTTAGAAACCATCAATCAAAACTATCAACTTAGGTTTCTTCAGTTTTTAATCTGATCTGGCTGGCTGGTTATGTATGTATTGCACATACAGGCTGCACCAATGGAGCTAGAGGGCTGAAAATTTAAATTGCTTACAGTGAAATATAACTGAACTCAAAATGCAAAATAATTTATTTCAAAAATAACTTAACATAGATTTTTTCTTTGACCTCTGGAAACAGGATTTTCATTATTTCCGATCCGTCTTAGTTTGTTAAATTTCTACAATATGAAAAGGCTTAAATCTGTTGTAAGAAAAGATATGAAGTTTTTTACAATATAGTAGTATTCAAATACCAAAATTAAAACGCATTATTTTTTACAAATGTTGCAAAAGGATTTGAATGAAATATTTGGGGTTTTTTCTTTTCAAATTAAGGTTAATTGTATTTTGGGAAAAAAGATTTATCAATCAAATCTGACAAAAATATTTGTTGAAGTCAATCTTTCCTCTGATTAGTTTTTATATTGTTTAGTAAAGGAAATTATACAAGGTCTATCCAAAGTATCCAGCCATTCTGAATATCTCAAGAACAGGTTGCGCAGCATTGATGTAACTTGGCAACCAATTAGAGGTGACCTTTCTGCGCATGTGTGAACAGACAAAATACCAGAATCTAATACAGACATCCCCTTGAAAGTTTACACCACTTTTTCACTTTTATAAAAAAGTGAAAAGCAAAAATAGTGTTCAAGATTTGTTTTGCATCAGCTCCGATGACTCAGCATAACATACCATCATCACCATTTTTTGGTCTGGTAACGCACAAAAAAGATTTTCCTATATAAATTAATGGTAATTGCTTCTTCATTTTATGCCATTTTGCCTTACAAAAGGTTCTTATAGGAATGCTCTACTTTCTGATTGCGCGGGAAACCTGTACATTTTTTGGACAATCAGAGAATTGAAATTCCCAAGTTAAACTTAACTCTTAAAAACTTCCTGCCAAATGACATTAATATTTTATCACATTTTTTACTTTCCTTATGACTGACTTGAACTCTGACTTGTGTGAGCAAAACCATACCAGTTTTTGCAAATCTTCACAAAAGCACAAATCTGGACAACTGACAAACATCTCTCTTTCTCTTTATGTTCCAAGTCCCTGGGTGATCATGGCTCCCTACGTTTTTTTCTTTTTCTTTTGTCACTTTCAGCAATTCTTGCTCCTTTATGCTTTGTAGTGCATGTTCTATCTAATATATGTACACAGTGCAATGCCATGATTGTTCTTGAGAATGATAGTGGAGTGGTTTCCGGTAGCTTTCTCCTCAGTGTTTTTATCGAGACACCATCTCTAGTTAGCTGGCTGTTGACTCTTGGAATTCATCTGCCCTTTGAACAGGTCTTACTTTTTATTCCTACTGGGTTGCTAACCACTCTCCTCACCCACATCTTATTGCAATAAACTGTGAGAGACATTCAGTGATGATTGTGTTGTGTATTTATGCAGGCAAGAACTTCAAAGTTGTTTTTATTTTCTTACCTTTATATTGAAAACATCAGACTAACTCATATAAGATCACATGTAGTGAACATTGTTTTCATGGATGTTTTCCAAGGATGTGGTGTAGTTTTGTCTTTATGTTGGTAGCTTTATTTTTCAAACTTCTTTGTTAAGAATTGCTGTATTTCCCATAATCAAAGACACTATTTTTTTCTAAAAATATGTCATAAAAACTTACACACAAAACATTACTCTATTTTTATACTTATTATCTTCTTGAAAATTTTGCAAGTCAGATTTTGGGTGTCTACATGAGGCCAGAGTATCCTCAATGCTGGGAAATATGGTACTTGTTCTTCAGAAAATTGAATATTATGACCTCATCTACAGAGAGTTCAATTGTTTGACTTTAGAGTCGAAAGCAATGCAGGCTGATAAATTGCTTAACCAGTAAATTAATCAAATTATTGCCCTGCTATAAAATATTCAGGTTGCAGTCATCTTTGTTTAGTTGATTCACTTTAGGATGAAAAAAATTAAATAAAATCATATGAAATTTTTGTTTTTAATACTATTTGTTCTCAAATACATTAACAACAAAACATGGTGCCGAGAGTCAGAATAAAGCATGGGTTCAAAAGGTGAAAATTGACTTCTGTGTGCTATGAAGCTCTTGTGGCAGAGTGGTATCACAGCTTGTCATAAAACAGGCTTCCCCCTGGTCAGAGGGACGTGAGTTTGATTCTCAGTGGAAGCTTACTTCTTATTTCTGCTCGTGCTGTTACTGCAATGGTAGAATGACAGCCCAAGTTGAAGTTGTGATAAAAATAACTAAAAAATTAAGTCAAAGGTAAAGAGTAGTCACAATTAATAAAATATTGAGAATTTATTTGTTGTTAGACAATGCAATACACAGATTTTCATAACATAAAGCAAATGCTTTAAAAAAGCAGCTGCCTGTATATCACAGCTCTATATTGTCTCTCAGGGCAATTCTTTTCTTGGCCCTGGTCCATCTCTAATTGGATCTTGTCCAGTTTAATAAAAAATTGAATTAAACTGCAATCTTTGTCTATCCTTTACCACAAAGAGCCATTTTAAATACATGTTATCACATTAACAGCGGAAGATCTTGGCACAGAAATGTGAACCAATTACTGCATTTCTCAGCCTCGAAGACACTATTTTAACCATCCACAGGTGTATATTGCATCCAGTTATCTTTCAGCAGCTTTGATCAGAATCCCTTATATGCTTCTTAATTTTTCTTTTTTGATTTTTCTCAATTTTCATCTCTATTCCAATTAGAACAATTCACAGATCTGAGCAACAAAGATCCATGCTACAGTTAAGAGTTTCTGTTTTTCTTTTTGCATTTTACTTTTGTTTACTCCTGTAGACTCATTTTGGTGCATAGGTTCAGACCCACACCATGCCAGCAGACAATTTCTGTATCAAGTAAGTTTTACGAAGAGGAGAGCTAAAAGGCTCCAACTGAGAAACTGATTCATGCCTTTCTCATGGGCATTAGTGTGAAGTGAATGTGAACAGCCTCAGCTGAAACTCAAACTCAGTTTGCCAACTCTTTTTTCCAGGGCGGATCCGAGAATTTTCTTTTGATTGAGATATATTTTTCATATATTAAGAAGAGGAAAACAATAGTCCGAAATATAGAAAATCTAAACTCAGTTACCGCCCCTTCATCGTAGCTATGCACAAACTGATTTTCATTCAGTTTTTAGCTGGTGTGTGGCATTGACAGTGGTATGTGCTTTCTGAATGCTTTCTAGTTTTCATAAGTCATACAGTCTTTAGCTTTAGTTTTCATGACTTTAATAAATTTTTGCTTCAAACATTTCCTTTATTTAAAGTGAATTTTTTTTTTTCAATTTAATACTTTAGATATTTTTCAAAAACACCTGCAGGTGTCATATGAATGAAAAGCAATTACTCTCCTTCATTTAAAATTAGTCAGACTAAATTTAATCTTCATGTGTCTCCAGACATTTTTTCGTGATTACTAAATCACATTCAATAGCTAAGCCAGCAGTTCTGAGATGTTACCACATTTCATGGCATCTAACTGCATCACACACAGCACTTTTCTAAGTGACCTTCTCCTCTTAGTAATTAATAAAGATAACAACCACAGCAGAGATTTTAGCAGATAGAGTATTTTAATCTTTGCTTTTTAAATAATGCATGCAGTTCAATAGTTTTTTTAGGAAAAAACATCATAAATTGAGGAAGTTATATCCTAGCATAAAATCTCTGAAATATACTTTTTCCACTAATAACTTGTATCGATTTTACTTTTTAATAATAGTGAAGATTTTTTAAAAATTCATACTGAAATAATTGAAAGTGTTAATGTATACATTTTTCCAGTATTTGATTTCAGAAATTTATTCTGATTGATTATTGATTACATATAAAATCTGCTGGGAAACCAGAAATTTGATCAAAATGGAAATAGCAGCCAAAGAAATAAGAATATTGATTGATACTTATATACTTGTCATTAAGATGTTGTTCTGCTTAGTGTTGTTACTACAAGTTGTAAGGCCAAATAGAGTTCACTATTACTAATCCAAAACCTAATAGTATTAGGTTTTGGATTAATGCTGAGTTGGCGTCACCAAGTTGCTGAGTTCATCAGGTTGAAGTTTATAGCCAATACAGATTGATCAGTCTGATTGGATTCCCTAAACATTGAGTGCCACCTCATATATCATCATCATCATCATCAGCCGTTATATAGTCCAC
>VCCN01001050.1:3889837-3901573 GCA_006491835.1 Architeuthis dux | reverse complement strand
TAGGAGGTTTTCTCCTTTTCTGTGGGTTTCACTTATACCTGTATAATTTGGTAGCAATTTTTCTTTCAAGCAAGTTTCATTAAACATGACGAATAGTTTTTGTTGATTCAACTTTTTTATTAATTTCTCTTGTTTGCAAATGAGTTGTTTTTTCACTGGGTTACACGAATGGAGGAACTGTCCAAAGTTCTTACTATAGTTCATCTTCAAGCGCTTTTGACTGTCATCGGTCATCTTCAGGAAGGATTTCAAAATCCAATGTTCATTGTAATAGATTTCAAATTGGATTGAGTAATCCACAGTAGCGTTGTTTCTATTTTAAATGAATTGTTTTCTTTGGCAAAGTTATTTCCCATGACAACGTGTTCATTGCAAAATACGTTATACATTAGATCACAATTCCATTATTTCAAAACTTCTGAAGACGGTATCATGTGTTGGCATTGCAACTTTCGTTATAGGCATTTTAAAATACCTTCTCCCACTTTGTAAGAGATTTTATTAATGGTTGGTTTTCTGACTTTGATATAGATAGCTTCTAGGATTTGAAATCTCTGTTAGAATTGTGTAATATTTTAGTGTTATCTATGAGGATCTTACAGATATTGGAGGATTGATGTGTTGATATATAACAGCAATCTCCTGGTGTCTAGGATACAAGTTCAAATCTTAGCTGAAGCTACTTATTTGTTCTGAATTCCAGGGCCTCCAAGAGGAATTTTATAAGGCAATGCAAAACTGTTTTCGCACCCTCCACACATACTGCACAAACACCCTCGTCCTTTAGCCATTGTGTAAACATCTGCTATAATCCTTTTAGCACACCATTCTATGTTCACTTGCCGGTAAACGATAGTCAACCTATTCTATTAATACACATATCATATTAACTTAAAGGTTTCGATACATAGCTCTATCCAAGAAACTCTCACTCCCTCCGGGCCCTGGTGCGATGCACTGGCTGCACCCGCCTCTCAGAGACCCTGCTGAAATCCCACTCTAATTATAGACATAGTAGATAAATAACATTTTTATAGTCTTGACATTGTGTACCATACTTGCTTCCAGACATTATAACATCCAATTATTGTCCTTTTATAGCCACAAATATCATAAAAATAGTTCTTTTATATTGGATTAGACACCTTACATTTACTCCCTCCTCCTCCTTCTGCCCATGGCAATATCTTTGGACAACATCTGACCAGAAACAGTCATTACTTTTAATGATTCTTTCAGTGCCAAAGAAAAGAAGCACACAGGGACCAATCTGTGTTTTGTTATAGATAGACTTTTGTGCTGCCATTCTTTAAACTGAAGCAGCTATAAATATCAAAGATTCTCTTGCTGGTATAACAATGAACTAAGTCAATTTTTTCTTTCCTCGTGTTATACTGAATCAAGTATAAAATTGTCTTCCTGATATGTCTGCTGGTTGGATTCATTTCTGGAATGGCTTGATCAAATATTTAACCAGTATCAATCACTGTATGCTGAATGCCTCAAGTGAGAATAAAAGATATTCACAAAATGCTAATATTCAACCACAGTCTTTACTGGAACCAGTACCAGGAAAGAAGTCTGAAGAGAAGGGTGATTATTATTAGCAACCAGTGTACATTCAGAAAGGAAATGTTTACTTGATAATTGAGAGCAGTTACATAGTTGTTTATCAAAAAGACAGAGATATTTGCTAAGCTTAGTTTATTCTGGTACAAGGCAGGGCTGCCATTTGGTATTTTTTAAGTCCAAAATTGGGAAAACTTTGTACTGAACCAAGTTATTTGGTTCTGAAAATAAAGATTTGGTACTGAAGGAAAATTTATAAAAGATAACAATGCCTTACACAAGAATGATTTGACACAACATAAATACACATGAACAATAGATGAGAAAAGTATTTTAATCCATTTTTCCTGTTAGCTTAGTCTGATGATGGATTTTAAATTATTTGATTATTTTGGTACTAAAGCTACTTAATTTGGTCCCAAGACAATACAAATTTAGTCTTGCAGCAAAAGACATCTGGTAACCCTGCAAGGACTAATAGGTGGAGGATAAGGAATATTGCTGCACCAGTCTTTCAACTGGGGAGGGCCTGCCTGCTTTGAAAATCAGCTTTAAAAATCCTGGCTTTTTCCTGTGCTTGAACACTGACCACTGGTGCCAGTGGGAAACATGCAACTCTTTCAGCTAACACACAGGCTCAGAAATATATATTTATAGACCTTTTTAAAGACATCTTAGTAATTTGCTCTTAATTAGTTCTTCTTAACAGCAAATTACTAAGATTTCTGTAAAAAACGTCTATAAATATATCTTTCTTTCCACTTTCTCCCACTCCCTTAATCACGTCCTCTTGTCATGAATAAGAGTTTGATGGATATTTGATACTCATGATAGAATTCTCCTAAAAATTCTTTCATTTTTTATATAAATTATGGTACTGTACAAAAGTTGTTACTTTTTTTTAATTTCCGCTTTTATTTTTTACCTGAATTTTAGAAAACATCAACTATAACTGTCACTGAAACTGTCAACATAGGTTTCTTGAGTTTTTAAGTTTTATCATGCTTACAGGTGGAACCAATGGAGCTAGAAGGCTGAAACTTTCAACATTTGCACCTTATTATGTCTAAGAAAAAAACGTTTTTTTATTTTTTATATGCCTAAATAGGTTTTTAGTGGGGGTTCAATTGACAATGTAATTTAATGGGCTTTTTTTAGTAACCACTGCCCAACAAAAGGTGAGAGAAGTAACTTATTCATTGATCACCCCTTTTTCCAATTTTTTAATTAATCACCCCTAACACAACAAGCTGCCAAAAGACATTGGTCACATTGCAGTTTCTATTGAGTGACTAAATAGACCTGTATCTATCAAAATTTCTGATAAATTGATCTGTAATCAATGCTTAATTGGGCCATCAACCAAATAGGACTAATTTATTAAGTTCGAACGAAAATAAATGGCCGTTTTTTGCTTTATTATCAAAGCCAAAACGTATAAACGCAATTTTTATGTTATTATGCTCCTTGAGTTTAAATTCAGCCATAGTCCTGCCAAAGCTACTTGCAGCATCAACAGTGCTTGGGGGCTGGAGTCAGGATCAGAATGGACAGTGCTTCATTGGTTCCAAAAATAGATGTATGCACCAACAGGTGTATGTCAATGCGGTCCAGCAGTTTATTGACTCCCGTGATCCCAGTTTTTTATCCTGATGAAATAAATTCACTCTTGGATTGTTGGCAACATTGTGTCAATTCTAATTGTGTTTAATTTGAATAATAAAGTTGTGTTGAGTCTGATAATAAACTGTTCTATTTTTAATTTTATAGAAGAAAAATATCAGATGACAAATATAGAATTGAGTGTTTTTTTGCCACAGCACTCCAGAACGGTCTAATGGGAGAATATAATAGTTTCCATTTGGAAAATTAAAATCAATTACACTGTTTTCCAGCTGAGTGCAATATACGTCAACTTCATTTTGATTAATGATGCTATGTGATAATTCCTTTTCAACATGATTTTAAATTCAAAGGATCTTTTGCTAAATTATAAAAGATATTTTAATTTTTTGCAATAGTATAACATTAGAACGGGGGTGGGGGTGGAGGGATCAGGCCTTCTCATTGAGGGCGAGGGTGTTTGAAAGTTGGTACGATAATGGTGCAGTACAATTGTTTTATGTAACCCCAATTTAATGTTCTCATGCAAAAAGACTGTATTATTTTCGCTCCATCATATCACCCTAGGTCATGCATCTCTGTCAACAACTAACATCTGGATCATACAGGGGGTAGTACCTGCTTACACTACTAATGTTGGGTGGAATGCCTATCGTGTAATAGGGTTGTCACATAAGATATATTCTGAATAAACTCTTTTGACCCCCCCGGAATATATGCCTCTCCCCCTAATGGAAATGTGGCAGCAGAACACTTATGATTAGAATATTGATTATGATACATATAGGTAAATATTATCTTTTTAAAGAGAAATTCTGATTTCAGGGGCTGAATTAATTGTGGGCTGTTAAATCAGAACAACTATTAATTAAATCAGCAAAAATATAACATAATTGGAATATTTCAACTTTTGTTTGGACAACCAAATCTCTTCTCATCATTTATGTTATTGTCACAATGTTTAGGCTGATCAATTTTTCAGCCCTTGTCAGGTGTATAATTCAAGAAAAGAGGCAACACTTTTTTCTCTTTACCTCTTTACTTTAATTATATCAGAGCCTAGCATTCAGATAGAAATTAGGACAGTTCTGGTTAGTCACTCAATAGAAACCATCACGTGACCAACGTCTTTTAGTAGCATACTATGTTGGGGGTGATGAATTAAAAAATTGGAAAAGGGTGATCATTTATTAAGTTACTTATCTTGATTTTTGTTGGGCAGTGATCACTAAAAAAGTCAGAATTTACAACAAAAAAAGCATGAATGCTGATAGACACAAATTAAGGGGCAAATTTAATGTAAACTTAGATTGCAACTTGAAGCCCTCATTCAAAAGAAATTTTTTTAAATCAAAAGATTTTTTCTTGGCATAATAATGAGTAATGTTTAAATTTTCAACTCTCTAGCTGTCAGTTCAGATTATAGAGAAACAATTTGAATTTTGTTAATAGATAAAGGATTGTGAATTGCATCATAAAATAGGAAAGTACATAAGAATGGAAATTCTCAATTGCAAGAACAAATAGTTGCATTAGATTTGTTTTGAAAATAATTTCTTCTTCAATTAAGATTTAGGAATTATGAAAAAGATCAATTAATTCTGAAATATCTGCAAAGAATGGTTAATTAATTACTGAAAATTCTGCTCTGTGAACTTGTGCAAAATAGTCTTAGTTTCAGATTATCTATTCATGTTCTTCATATTGTGAACTTTGTAAGTAATATTTTTAATGGAAACAAGGCCAGCCAAAGCTGTTATGGGGCTTTAAGCAGAATTTGATCTTGAGACCCTCCACCGCCTCTTGGGGTCCAACTGGTAGCTACAGGGCCCTAAGCAAATGCTTAGTTCACTTATGCCTTAGACCAGCTCTTTTTTTTAATTATGTGAGTAGTAGCTTTAAGTTGACTTGTAACAAATGATAAAATAATGCAATGAAATTATCAATTTTATCTCCGTTCATTTGGGTAAATTTTTTTCACAGAAATCCAGTGTGTTTTGGACAATTGAACTCATTCCTTCTATTGTTTCCACAATGTTTCTGATGTTCCATTACGGCTTTCTTCAGGTGTACTATTTGTATGTGAAGAAAGAGTGTCTTTTTTGTGGTATTGCCAAGTAAAAAAATAAACTGTAGGAAACAGAATTCTTTTTTTTTATATCAGCAATGCTTGTAACGTTAAAAAGAAATTATGTTTGCAACTGCTTTCTTACTTAGTACTACCAGAAAAATAGACCCTCTCTTTACATACAGATAATGCACCTGAAGGGCTCCATCCAATGGATCAGTCAAAACGTTCTAGGAATAACAAATAGAATGAGTTCAATTGTCCAAAAAACTCTTTGAATGTTAATGACTCTTATCAAAATTATAGACGATACAAGACAGAAGTATTTTCATTCAGTGCACGATTTTATTATGCCCCAGTCTGCATGGCCCAAAGTAACCACCCAATAGTTCAAATGGCTTCCATATACCAAGCAGGAACATATCTAAAAATGATTTAAGCCAAAGGCCGATAAGCCAGTGCATTGCTAATTGCATTGCTCTAAGTGATATTTTCGTTTCCAAAGTTGGAAGGATAATTGAAAGTTTGGTCCTTTTTCTCAAGTTGCTTTGGGTGGTCAGAGACTCCAAAAATAAACAAGTAGGGAAAGGAACAAAGCAGCTTTGAGTTGAGGTTGAAGTGGATGACTACAGGCAGTCCCCGGGTTACGAACAAGATCCTCCTTCTAGAGTTTTTGAGCACTAAAATCCCAGATGCTGAGTGAGGGAGGAAATATAGATTAACTTGGATATTTTGATAGGTATTTTGCTCACAAGTCAGTAAGCAATATATATGACCAAGAATAGAACAGGTCAGTTAGTCACTCAATAGAAACTGTCACGTGACCAATGTCTTTTAGCAGCATGCCGTGTTGTGGGTGATCAATTAAAAATTGGAAAAAATGGTGAGCAATGAATAAATCACTTCTCTCACCTTTTGTTGGGCAGTGATCACTAAAAAAATCAGAATTTTCAAGAAACAAGCCTGAACACTGCTGGACACAAACTAAGGGATCAATTCAGGATACACTTACATTATAAATTGAAGCCCTCATTCAAAACACATTGGGGGAAATTTAAAAAAACAAAAGATTTTTTTCTTGGCATAGTAAGGAGTAATGTTTAAATTTTCAGCTCTCTAACTCCATTGGTATGGCCTGTACATGCAACACATACATATATAGATAGCCAACCAGCCAGACGCACTTGAAGACTGAAGAAACCTATGTTGACACTTTGGCTGACAGTTTCTAATATAACAATGACAGCACTATAACAATGAAAGCACTTCCAGCGCTGTGACTTTTTAAAATCAAATTTGAACTGATGACCTTTTTCATGCTTGACGTCAGTTCAGATTATAGAGAAACAATTTGAATTTATTTAATAGATAAAGGATTGTGAATTGCATCATAAAATAGGAAAGTACATAAGAATTGAAATTCTCAATTGCAAGAACAAATAGTTGTAATCCATCTTTAAAAGGTTAAGGAAAAGAAATCTTTAGATCAAACTATTGATTTTACCTTCTGACTCAACTACTATCCTGATTTAGCATTATTATGTTATGAAGAGATGTTAGACTAACTGATGACAAGGATGTTGCCAATCATATTTGGCTCAAGGAAATACTTATCATTGTTGTCAGAGACGTCATCAAGAGTACTATAAAATCTGGATTACTGTTGACAGCTGAACAGAGACGAAAAGCAGAATGGAGTCGATAATACCAGCCACCATTTCATACCATCAACACTTTCTATTTCTCAAGTTCTTGATAAGAATAAACATATAAATTTGATAAGTAGGACCATGGGTATCCACTACCACTTTTTCAGGGGGGCCAAAAGGATCTATTGGGGGGGATATTCAGAATATATCCTAGCAGCAACCCTGTTACCAGCAAATAATAATACCATCTTTGTATATGGGTACATTAAGTTGAGGTTACATAAAACAATTGTACAGCAGCATTATCCTTTATTGACTATATAGTTCCAACTTTCAAAGACCCTCACCCTAGGTGAGGACGCCTGATCCAGGGGGGATACCACCCCATGAGACACCCATGATTAGGACTTGGTTGGTTAGCTCAATCTGCTGCTGCAGTCAAGAATTAGTATTGACACAAACTATAAATATAAGTAATTTTGCTAATGAATAAAGTATATATGCCTTATTTGTAATACATACATAGGTTCATCAATAAGTTTGTAGCCTAATGATGAAAAAAATATTTATTTTATACAAAAGATATTTATTTTTCAACATAATCTCCTTCTTGGTCAATGTACTTAACCCAATGCTTCTCCATAAATTGAATATTATACAGATAATAAATATCAGATCAGAATTCAGCTAATAACTTGTATACACAGTCTTGTTTACTTCATTATCAGCCATCTTGAGAATAAAAACGAAATAAAAAGTAAAGTATATCATTGATTGTTGTTCATGTTAATATTTTTATACTAATTCTAGGGAAGCTGAAAACCTTAGAATGTTTTTTTCCATGGTCGCTCATTAAGACATCGGAATCGACTAGAGATATTTCTTGACTGCTTGGGTCAAGTAAGCAGCAAACTTTGAAAGCCTCGTGAAATTTTGCAGCCATGAGTTCAGTGTAAATTGGCATCATTATATTTTGAATAACCTGGCTGGTACTTATAAGATCCAAGGGTAAATTTTCCGTCGTTGATTGTCCACTGGTGCAAGTAAATTGGTCTATGTATTAATAAACCTAATCTTCATTTCTGGCTTGGCTGTAGTCCAGGACTAATGAAAATGCTTATAATTGTGTTTGTCAAAAGTAGAGATATAATTGTGGTTAGTACATTTCTGTGTTTGTAAAACTCTCATCTGCTAGAAATACTGAAATAAATTTGCAAAAATCTAAACACAAATCCTACAGATACTTGAATTATAATATTTTTTATATATGAGATACAGCGGAAGCCATGTATTATAAACACTGATAATGTTATCAAATGGTTATTGTTATCAAAATCAGTTGGTCACAAACACTTTATTTAAAGAGCTCACAATAAGTGGTTACCTCTGTATATCTTTCACAAATGTTATCAGCTGGTTATTGTTACTAGCTTAAGTACCTGTCTACACGCGTTAAATATGAAAGGAGTGGAAAAAAAAGAACTGAAGCTTTCAGATTTGTAGAAAAAAGTTTCCCTTCACTTTTGATCACCTAAAGGAGAAAAAAAGTCTCCCTTTACATTTGACCTCTTTATGGCGGAAGGGGAATTTCTGTTCACTTTTGACCCCTTACAAGGGGAAATGTTCCTTTCATTTTCGACCCCTTAAAGTAGAAAAAGTTTACTTTCAATTTTGAACCCTTGAAGGAGGAAAAGTTTCCATTCAGTTTTGACCTCTTTAAAGGGGGTAAAAGTTTCCCTACACTTTTGACATCTTAATGGGGGGGGGGGAACTTTTCCCTTCACTTTTGACACCCTAATGGAAAAAAAAGATTCCCTTCAGTTTTGACGCCTTGAAGAATTATATGTAAACATAAAATGCAAATTGCAAAAATCGGTTGATAAAGACCTGATCACGTGAGAAATATACAGAAATATAAATGTGGATAAATATACTAATTTGCATAATTACACTCTGTGACTTTTTTAATCAAGAGCGTTTTTTTGATTTCAAATGCAGTATTTTTACTATTCTAGAAAAAATACTTTTTTAAAAAATGAAAGGCAGCCAGAAACTGTTTCTGAGTCAAAACAGTAACCGTTCTTTGTCGAAAATTTTGTCTGATCTAAAAGACTATGTCCCAAAGTGATCACAATAAGTGGCTTTCTCAGTATTTTAGTTTTATATGGCAGGCTGATTTGATCAATATCAGGTTTGATTGAGATTTAGTCTTAAATAAGTTGATATAAAGTGAGTAAAGAAAATATTCATATTATAATTACCATAGTTAAAGTAATGGTATTATTATCTTGAACACCATGTTTTCGATAATGCTAAAAGACACAAATCAGTCACTCACACTCCTGGCACTTCTATTAATGTCTCCATGACATGTACAATACAAATAATCACAATTATGCTTTAACCCTTTCAAGACTAACCTATTAAGGTGCTTTATGCCAAAATTTTTAAAAGGGTATAATAAAGCCAAAAACTTGAAGTAAAATCATGATATTATACATTTTTCCCATTAGGCATTTATCCCAGGGCATGAAAAACTATGATGAAATTATTTTCTGCAGTTGTAAAAGCCAGGAAAATCTTATTTACTTTATTTTTCATGACACATCTCAGTAGACTTCTAAAAAATATCTACCTAAGATATATATCCCAGCAGTCATAGAAAACCCAGGATATATAGGTCCAGGAATCATAAAAGGGTTAAATAGCACTTCAATACCAAAGGCCTCATTTTTTATGAAGATTTACTAAGTTTAGCAGAGAACAACACAAGGCCACAAGTGAGAGGCACTCGGTGAGGATTGAACTCACTACTGTAGTAATGGTCTGCCGGATTCACTTGCTAACCCATGCTCTACAGTGAAACACCCACACTAAGCTCAGCTTAGTGTGGCACAAGGCTGCATGTATGGTGTACCTCATGAAGCTCAAACTCACAGGAGTAGTAATGGTTTGGAAGACTAGCTTCACTGCAAAGTATCTAAGTATTTACTAAGCTTAGATCACATGTTTAGGGAACATAGTGAGGATTGAACTCAGTAGAGAAGTAATGGTCTCAATCATACACTATTCTGTAATATAAATATATATTAATATTAACCCATTAACTGCAGAAGGTGGCAAGTATAATAGTTATCCATTGCAAGATAAAAGCCCTTGTCCATTGCAGGATAATCCATTGCAAGATAAAAGCCCTGACTCTTAGATAGAACTGAGTTGCAATCAATCACAATAAAACGGAAATTTTATTGAGTTAGTCATAGAACTGCAATGAAGGAAATTATTGTCGTTCACAGTTAATGGGTTAAAATTGTGTTAACCAGTTATCGAACATTATACAGCTAAGAACTCTGTTAAGCCATGGACTTATTGATTTATTGATCCATCCTTTTATATACAGATATAAATATATATATATATATATCCCACCATGACCCTGTAGATCATTGGTGTACCATTCTAGATCCTTATGGCAGTGAGGTTACTTGGTGGATTGCGTATCTACAAAGTGTTTAGATAAGAGAGTGCACTTCAGTTGAGCAGAAAAAATGTAGACTAATGTGCAAGATTCAAATATGTTTTTCTTTCCAAACAACTCAGAAGTAACAGCATAAAAGGATTTTGTTTGATGTTGTATCTGCTATAAAGCATGCCAAACTTTTTTTTAAAATTCTGATAGGCCACATTGATCAGAAGAGAGTCACAGGGAAACCATAATTGTCTGATAAATAAATTCCGTGATTTATTTTTTAACAACAGCCATGTGTCAACTTTTGTCCTGTTTACTTTCTGGTATCAACCGGGATGTAAATTGATCAATATAGGGTGAAGTGAAATATATGCACTGCACAACATAAGATACCATGATACATACATATTTATCTAAACCTCTATGTTGTACATAGTCTTCCTGAACTTTCTGAAGAGAAAGGAAAAAATGCCATCCAACACGTTACTTTCACTAAGTTATTAGCTCAACCCAGCAAGATATCTGCTCTAGTACCATCTCTTTCTCACCTTCCCTGTCTGGACAACTTGAAACAAACATGACATATATATTGAGTTCTCTTTAGCAAGCTAACAATAACATGATGGAAATTTTTCAGTTGTGTCATAGAATTGCAATGACTGAAATTCTGTCATCCACAGTTGATGGGTTTTAAGCTTTTATAGGGACATATCTTGGTTGACAGACATATGACTGTACCATCATTTTATTTTTTCACAGTGTTTTGTCCACTTTATTCTCTAGCATTCTTCTTTTGTCTAGTGCTGAGTCAGCTGTTGGTCTGATCGCTGATTTATATTGTGGGATGTTACAGATGAGCTGTAGATTTTTTATGCATTATTTTATTTTAAATTACAAAAAAAAGCTGTTTCTCATTGACATCCCACAATGCTCTGCAGATAACAGAATGATAATAGACTCGACACTGGACTAAGTTTTTCTCAAAGAAAGCTGAAGAATGAACTGGCTGAAATTTTGTGAATGGAAAAACAACAAGGATGTGGATTATCAAAATATTATTGATCATTAAGGATTCATATCAAAATGCCAGACAAAAATGGGAAGAAAAAACAACAATCATAAGGATAGTTGCAACTCCTCTTAAAATCTCAGACAAAAATCTTTGAAAGCCAAAACAACCAGAAAGATGAGGATAGTCTACAGAGGCATAGCTGAGGGGAATCTGAAGACGCCCCCAGCCCCCTAATGGAGGGGGCCTCCAAAAGCTTTATAAAGCATTTCTACTGACATACAATAACAAGGATATATTAATCATCGCTACCCAGAACAGAACAGTTTAAACACTGTTGCTGGGTTTA
>VCCN01001050.1:3836908-3853015 GCA_006491835.1 Architeuthis dux | reverse complement strand
TTTTAAAAACTTTCCATTGATTGCACAGTGTTTATACTAAACAAGAAAATGCTTAATAAGTTGCTAACAATAGTATATTGGTAATCTTCACTCAACTTGTCTAGAGAAGGATTTCACATTCACAGTGTCTAAGAAAAAAAAACCTTAAAAGATCCAATCGAATTGTTGTAATTGAGGATTAGGGGAACAGCCATGTTGTTTTTATGCTCCTTTATAATTTTATGTTGACATTAGGAAATTAGCATTTCACTGATAAGTAGAGAATCGTGGGAAGACAAATGGTTGTCTGGTTTAAGCAGTTGATTTTCAAATAAACTACCATGATTGCATGTTTGTGCCTCGTTTCCTGATTCTAAGAGGACAAGAAGGAATAGAAGTGGAGATGAAAAATGGCCCAAGAAACTTTTTGGCAAGATGCCACCTCTTTCTCACATTTTTCTTTTGTTCCTTGTCGAGGCATGATTTGGAGTTTATGGTTCACATATCTTCAGTGGAGTGTTTGTTTTTCCCCTTTTTTGCGAGTGTTCATTTTTCCTCTTTTTTTGAATTATGAGAAAGTTGAGTATTTTCCTTATGGATCAGTGAATCTGTTGAATTATGGGATACAGAGACTGGTTTTAATTTTAGAAAGAATGGTTTTTTTATAGAGTTTGCATGCTATCTTGCGAATTGTGGTGCCACGAGCTGAATAATTCATGAGCAAGTTCATTCTTTAGAGACTAAAACAATATATCAAAGAAAAAGTCATAAATTGAAAGATAGTTACTCCTGGGAACTTGGCTGTAATTATCTTAAGATAATAACCTAGGGTTAGTCAGTCAGGGCAAAGGTTAGTTTGTGTTGGAAGCTTTTTATTTATTTATTTTTTTAGCAAACAAAAATATGGTGAGCTGTAATAGTTATAATTATTAATGTGGTGGGGACCAATGTTCCCTTAATTTTTCATGGCCTGCATGGCACCAAAAAGCCTGTGAGCAACTGAAGAAGTGGAGTGTGCAGAAAATATTTTTACTTTTGAGATGATCATTGAATTTTTTGTCTAAAATCTATTAAAAAGGTTACTTTTAACAAAAGTGTATTATAAAAGAAATGATTTATTTGGTGTATAGATTTTTCTTTATTATTTTTTCATTATCATTATGTAATCCCATATTGTGCACAACATTAAAATTTTACTGCCTGGCATATTTTTTTCTTGTGCACAGCCTTGCAGCTTAAAGGGAACATTGGTGGAGACTAACAAAAAAGACCCGCACAATCTTCTGGATCTTGAACTATCTACAGTAAGGGCCCCCACTTCTATCAGATGCATTATACAGGAATATTAGGAGGAAGGCTGAAAAATGCATTAGTTGAAACTATTTTTATAAAAACAGCAAGGATGAGGGGACTATAACAAATTGTAGAATAATGAACAATGATATTTGATAGTGTCCTTAAATGTAAGGCTGATAACCTATAACAGCCATTCTCAATCTTTGTTTTGGTCAAAGCCCCTTTAAGAGCTCTTCTCAGGTCCAAGGAACCCCTGTCAAACAGGGATACAACTCGAACAGATAAACAGGTATTCATTCAATATTATTTAAGTCTATGGCCCCCTTCAAATGTGCCAGGGCCTGTCCCCGCAAAGGGGGCCATTAACCCCCATTGAGAATAGCTGATCTATAACCATTGTCTTCACAGGAACTGGAGTCTTATCTGGAGATAGCAATTGTTTCATCCACTTTCTGTTAACATACAGAACCTATTTCTCATCCCCAGTAACAATTCAATGAAGAAACAGTTCTTTTTCTTGTCTCCGCAAAATGTTGCAGATTGTTACAAGTTTGTTTGGGACTCAAACTTCTTGTCTGTTTGATTTTCCCAATCTGCTAAAGATGCTGTTGTACAGTACACCATATTGAATTCAGTTTTTCTGATTATTCTTCAATGATTTGACGAAGATCTGCCTCAACAACTGAGCGCAGCAAGTCATTGTCCTGCACCACTGCCCTCTCTAACTATGGGCAAAATTCCCCGATCAGAATTTGGTGAACGAATGTTGGCATTTGCTGACATCTGATGCATTTGGATAAAGACTGCAAATTCTTTTAGTGGCCATTGTTGCATTACCTAGACAAAATTCATAGAGCATACAATGACGGATTTGACCGTCTTCAATTGTTTTGTCACTCATCTTTTATAATGTTGTTGTTCTGTTTAATTTTTTTAATAAAAAATATGGACAACATATGTAGACTGTAGGCTGTAGAATAATATGGCTGATATTCGAGAAAAGAAAGATTAGGATACTAGTTCAAATAATTCATGGAATAATGACACTGATCCATTAAGAACATCAGATAATCCCCAGAAGGCTTAAGTACATATTGGCTGAAATATAGTGATCAAAACAACAAGCATCAGGATACTAGTCCAAATAATTTATGGAATAATAATAATGCTTAATCTCAGAACTTGAACTTTCGAGACTCCTGGGACATATGAATCCTGAGATTTCTATGACTGCTGGAATATATTTGTCCTGTATATCTCTTTTAGAAGTCCACTGGGACATTTCACTTAAAGCATAAAGTATCTTAATAGGTTAGTCTTGAAAAGGTTAAACAAAGTAGAATGAGACTGCTGCAGGTTTGATTTCTGTGGCAAAATCTTTGATCTTTCCATTGATGTAATATTTTGTCTTTTTGAACTGAGACAAATGTTGCAGATTATATGCTTAAGACATTCCTTGACCAAGAAGCAGAAGAAGAGTGTCTTGCCTTTGCATTTAAATGCTTGTTGCCTTCAATCTTGGCTGGGTCAACCGTAGTTGGTGGTGACCCAAAGGCTCCTCTTTCTTTTCGCTACTATCTTTCAAATAGGGGTGGGAGTGACTCCAATCTCTGGTTTGACAACCACTTACCCTCAATCCTACTCTTTGGCAGAGAGGCATTGAGTACCATTTTTAAAGTCTTTGGTATAACTCGGCTAGGGATTGATCCTTGGTTGCATAGGGTGCCTGGTATTCCCAGATGGTCACCCATCTAGGTAATGATCTGACTTGATGTTGCTTAACATCGGTGATCTTACGAGAACCGATGGTCCCAACACGATTTCACTGTACCTGCCTTCAATCTTAGTACTTGTAAAATCTACAATATCTCTACTCTTCTTTTAATTAACACTAGTCAATGACCCGTTGCTTCGCTGACGGTTATCATAAGTGTACAACAACAAGCTGTAAGTATGACAGAAACAGTTGGAAAGGAGAGGGAAGAAAAGATGGTTAGGTAGTTTAATAACAGGGTAGGAAGGGAGTGTGGGAAAAGACAGGTGGTTTAATAACAGTAGGAAGGGAGAGGGAAGAAAAGATGGTTTGGTAGTTTAATATCAGTGTAAGAAGAGAGAGGGGAGAAATGAGTTAGGTAGTTAAAGAAGAGGTTAGGAAGGGAGAGGAGTTGATAGCTGCTACTGATACTCTAAGAGTGACAGACACAGCTCTTATTATATATATGATTAATACATTCAATATTGTATGGTTCTTTTCAATTTGGCAGATGGTGAACACTTAGTATAAAGGAAGTGTTGTGCCGAAGTTCTACTTCCTCTTGACCATCCGTGTTCCTCTTGACCATGCTGAAGGTTTCCAGAGAAATCAAAAACTACACAGGTAGCATCAAGGACTTTAGTCTGAGCTGGAGACAAGTCCTCCAGGCATGTCTGAAGGTCCCAAGTCATAATCTTCCTCCATTGGAGAGTGCCATGCTTGGTTCTCATGCTGAAAGAAGTCTTCTAGGTTTCCATCTCTCATTTGACAGCTAATGTAGAGTCATGAAACAGCTCAACATCACTTTTTATTGATGTCAGCCTCTGCTTCTCCTTACTAGCCTATTTTCATCAATGACCCAACAAACCATTTCAACCAGTAGATTGTGTCATTAATGGGCTTTATTCTCTCCATAAGACATTCCCTTGTGAATGCTTGGAACTGTTGTTGGCTAATCTTCTGTGCCTTCTTAACAGTTCCACTGCTGATGGATCCGCGATCTCATTGTGTCAAGGACAAGCTGGTCTTCACTCTCCTCTTCAAATTGGTTGCCCAGTTATTCTATTACATTGAGGAGTGAGCAGACATCTTACCTAAATGCCTTCTGCACACTTGCTGTCTGGTCAAGATGGGGTACCTCATCTCGTCTTCCTATGAGCTGGTGTGCATCTTCAAAGTCCTGAATCAGCACTGCAACCTCATGGCCAGCAACCATCCATCGCTGGAGGGCACTAGGGCAAGCATTATTCTGCTCATGTGTTTGATCGATGGGGATTGCTGAGAAAACCAGGTTGGTCTTCTGAATGGTGAAATTGCCAGCATTAAATTCTCTGGCAACCTGGGTGTCTTGTTTGTAGTTCAGTCATGTCAGGGAGATGAACTGGGATCCAGTGGGCATAGTTGGTATGGTCCAGAGCAAAGAACCAGGGGACAAGATATTTCAGAACATTGAGGTACATGTTGAAGGAGAACTGTTGCAGGGATCACACATAGACCAGTAAACACGGCTCCAATGCCATGACTGTTGCCCAGTACTGGAATTGAGAGCAGCTCTCTTCTCTCTTTGAGCACCATTTGTCAAATCCCAAAAGCTCATCTTCTATATCTCTGTCACAGCTATTGTAGGCCCGATACTGCAGGATGTATAAAGTAGCTGCTGTGACTTGGTGGGCACTTCTAATACAAGCAACATGTGCAGCATGTAAGACTCGAACGTGCATCCCTTTTGACTTGGGAAACCTGGTTTTCCATACCACCTGCTCTACCACTTGAGCTATGAAAGCCCTGTCTGGCAGAAGATCTAATCTAACCCTTAAACTTGTGAGTGAGTACTTTATTTGGCTTTCAGAGTTACTGGTATCTAGATCAGGGATGGGCAACCTTTTTCAGTGGGCTGCATGAGATATGGCTCATCATAAGGCTGGCCACACTTCTAAACAACTTCAAGGCAATTTTTCAGAAGACCATACGTGCAAGCATCTGCCTTAGAAATGGGGAAAAGTTGATTTTTTTTCTTTGGAGAAAGGATTTGTTCTATAATTAAAAAACTGAAGTCTTAGTATAATATTATCACTGATGACAGTGGGATTAACACATGCTGCTGCCATGATACATTACAGAATAATTAAAAGAAAAAAATGAATACTTGTAAAATCAGTGCATTAAACATGAATATCCGTATGATCCATGTATTGAAGGAAAAATTGAATATTTTCATAATCCATATATCAAAATTTTACTAAAACTATTTTTTTTAAATCACAGGTGCACATTTAATAATCTGACCATAAATAATTTCATTGGTCACTTTTAAATTGAAAGGTAACGTTAACATAAAAATATACATAAAAAGTAGTAAGATTTGTTTCTAATTTATTCAGTTGACTATACAAAAAATAGTTTTTTAAAAGAAAAAATATATTTCTTCTCAAGAGAAAAAAAATTATTGTGAATGTTTCCCATTTCTAAGGCAAAAGATGTTTACACGTATGATCATAGTGAAAATCGCCAATGGTTTAAAATGCTGAAAACATTCCCTTCAACGAAAGGTTACAAAATTCAAGAAACATTGTACTTAATCATTGTTATGTATGTGGTTTAGTCAAACAGTTTTAAGTTATGGTACTGGGTAAAAAATGGTTCCTGATTAAAGGGAAGCAATTCCAAAAAAAGAAATTGAAAAACAATTTAACGTGACTTGATAAGTTATGACCGAAATGCTGTAAAAAAAAAGAGCCACATAGATGAGGAAAATAGTCCGACTAAACCACATACAATGCTTAAATCACTGCCTAACAAAGTACAGACAAGAAACATTGTATTTATTATTCATTTGTTATTGACGTAAATAGAAATAATTTACTCACAAATTTTAGTGAAAAACTCTGCATTATTGTACGTTTTTTTACAAGTTTTCCAATATTTACAGCTATTTGCAATGTTGCAACTCGTAAATTGTCTTCGAGATGAATATCTGTCAATCTTGACCTAGTTTTTGACTTTATTATTTTCATTCTAGAAAAAAGTTGCTCGCATTTATACATACTACCAAACATGTAGGTATTTTCTCTAGCAAAGCACACTATTTTATGGTAGTTTTCTTCAGAAAGAGTTCCATAAAACTGCAATAAACATTTGTCTTTAAATTTTTGCCGAAGAAATTCATTACTCAGAAGCTCAATTATTTCCAGTTGCAGTTCCTTTCGTACTATTTTTTTCAACATCAGCATTAAATGGATTTCCAAAAAGGTTAAAATCAGCTTGTCTAGATTTGAAGTCCTTAAATCTGGTGTTCAGTTCTTTTTTAAACTCCTTTCCACAGCAAAACTATTGTATCCAGACTCCCTGTGATTGGCTAGTGTGAGGAAATGGAAAGCGTCACCAGTCCTGAGTTGATTCTCCTAAATTTGAAGTTTTGTTTCAAAAGCTTTGACATGAGAATACATCTCATGAGTCAACTGATTTTGCTTTTGCAATTTTAAATTGAGACCACTTAAGGGGGTAGTGATATCTATGAGAAATGCAAGGTCACAAATCCAGTTGTCATCCTTCAGCTCGGGGACAAATTTACCCTTCATTTCTAAGAAGACGCATACCTCTTCTCTGAGGCTCTAAAACCGTTGAAGCATCTTCCTTTTATTTAGCCATCAAACTGCACAGTAGTAAAGCAGATCGTGATACTTGGATTCAAGAACCCTTTAAACTGGCGATGGTTAAGTGCTCAGGATTTTATAAAATTTATGGTTGAAACAACTACACGCATAACATTTTCAAATTTTACAGAATTTGCACAAATTTTCTTGATGAATTATGCAATGAATCATTTCAAAGTCACTGTTTGCTAAATACAAAGAAGTTAATTCGTCTTTTAATTTGGATAGAAATCTTAGGCCCAACCATTGCTGGGGCCCCGTCTGTTGCTACACTGACGAGCCTTTCAAGAGGGAGATTCAATTTTGTTGTTGCTTTCTTCACTTCTTTATAAATGTTATATCCTGTAACAGTGTCTTTCATTGTCTGAACAGTAAGTAATTCTTTGGTGATATTAAATGATTTATCAATACCACGTATGAAAATTGCCAGTTGAGCCGGATTGGATATATATCTGTGCTTTCATTCATAGCCACAATTTCTTCAACCTGTCATTTTATTGTCCTGCAAGACAAGCTAATTTTGTCAAACATAAAGTCCAGCCACTGCCAAAAGACATTGTTTTACAAATTCACTGTCGGAATAGTTTTTTCGCTAACAACATAGAACTCAAACAAATTGTATAACGACTTGTTGCGATAATTCAGCGACTGTAACGTGTGTATTGCGTAGAGTAGCTTTGCACACTTACACTTTGAAAGTAAAGTGTTGTCAATGCTGCCTGACAATGCTACTCAATACACACGTGTAGTTACAGTTGCTGAATTATCGCTACAAGTTGTTATAAGCAGTGGAAACAGAAATTGAACATTAAATCAATAATTTTCATTCGTTGATCTAGTGTCCTGGGTAGAGATGCTAATTTAAGGCTCTTGAATGTTTTGATGGTTGCAGATTGACACTGAGACACGTTGTAAATTACACGGATGACTGACAATGTGAATATTTTTATTTTCTATCTGGTGTACCCACAATGCAACAAGCATTAATAAGTAAGGGAGGTTAGTCAGGCATTTAATAGTTATTCCCCTTTGACACCACCTTCCCCAAACCTCTTTGAGTGAGAAGGAGAGTGTGAGTGAACAAGAGAGGAAAAAACGAAACAAAATTTTAATAAACGTTATTTTTCTCATGAAATTAGGCGTGCCATTCAGAAAGCCAAATGGGTCGCATGACTGATCTAGATTATATCTGTTATTGCATGTGGTTCCCATGGAATAGGAAAGTTTGACCAACCACTGGTGGCCATTTTGAAAATTTGGCGAATTTGTGATGGCCCAATATCCAATTTTGTTCTCAATATATCTATCAAACACATTTGCCAAATTTGGTGCTTTCATCACAAAATAAATAATTGTCTTGAACTGTTGGGCTATGCCACCTCACTATTATTGAAATTGATAATGGAGATTCATTACTGACATGAAAATTGAATTAGATAATTAAAAAAAAGGATTTTTGTTTTTGTAGCTTATTGATTTATTCCCATCACAACAGTACCTGCTTGTAAAATGGCCAAGATTTTTAAATTCTGTCCCAACCATGTCATGTCACATAACCTTTTAATATAATGCAGATCTAATAACCTAATAAGGTTACAAGAAACACATTGCAAAGTCAAGCTGAATGTGCTTTTTCTCAAAATGAAATATTGCAGCTGTCACCTCCCATAAAATAAAGGTAGAAAACTGAAAACAGCAATTGATTTATAAATTATGGCTGGAATGAAGGAAGAGAGGGAATATTATTTACTGCTATGTTACCTTTTTATTTTAAAAAAAGAAAAGAAATGACTATGAACATATGGGAACTCTTTGGTTAAGTGGGGCTCAGGGCTTGATTTGCCAAAAAATTTACACGGTTTTGCCTAAATTTCACTGATTTTCCTGGAATTTTACATTGTTTTGCCTGGGGGGGGGGGGAAGTATTTCCCCCCTGACCCCTGGCTCGTATGCCTATGGAAATGACCAATGGGGAAAAGACAGGCTTGGTTCCTTGTTGGGCCCCCTCTAGCATTTACTGAGATTTGATGAAATGGGAAAATTTACAATAAATGCACTATCACTTAATTAGCAAAAAACAATCCCAAAGGCAGAATTATTATTTATGCAATTGATGTATATACAAATATATCCTTGTTATTGTATAATGTCAGTAGAAATCCTTGTTATTGTATAATGTCAGTAGAAATGCAGTTGAATTGGGGGAAGACAAAAAAGAAATGTCTGTTGGATTTCTTTCTTCTTTTTCTGTTTGAATCAGTGGTGTAGTGCTGTGGGAATGCGTGGGAACGGTGCTCCCTTACTTTTGGGGGAGGGGGAACAGCATTCCCTCACTATCTATATACCACTAAAATTCACTGATAAGAAAAATTAGCCAGTATATGTCCAAATACTCATCCCATATGGTCTCAAAACATCTCTGAAATTGGTTAAATTTAAAAGATTGCATTCTCTTACTTCCTTTTTTAGCACTACACCACTGGCTTGAATGATTTTTATCTCTGTTCATTTTTATTTCAATAAGGAGAGGAGAACCTGAAGAAAGCTGTCAATAACTTTGTATAACTTTTTTGCTCCTGTAGATTCCTTGTGAAGCATGCGACCACATTGTGTTTTCAGTAGCAAGTAGGTTTTTACAGGGTTGAGTTGCTAGCCCCACACCCAAGATGGACTATCTTACAGGGCTTAAGGGTTCGAACTGCCCTGCTATTTACCCAGAGCTTGGGGGGGCAAGGAGATTCATGCCTTTCCAAAGGGCACAGTGCAAAGTGAATGGGAATAGCCGAAACTCAAACTCGGTTTGCTGATTCTGTTTTCCGTGTTGGTAGCTGCTACGCCACTCCACACCTCCTTTGAGAAGAGTCATTATCATTCCAAGCTATTTTCTGACAATTGAATTTCCCCTTTGTATTCGGCTGATCCATTCTACAGCCTTTTTCAGGTGTATAATTCATAAGGAAAGATAGGTGTCTTTTTTCATACAATTTATACAATTGAAGAAGAATGTAGAATGAATCGGCCAAAACATGGTAACAATATCAATACAAAGAAGGGGTTCAATTGCATGGTACTTTGTACAACCTTTCTAAATTTGGTTTTCATACAGATTTCATAATGCTTCTAAGAAGCCATAAATAATTCATATTATCATTAAAAATTCATTTTTATGCTTTAAAAATATTGATTGTGCATAATGGCTCTTTTGATCATATTTGTAGGAATTTAAACCTGATGCATCATTAAAGTCTGTTCATTGAAAAATTGGGCAAAATTAGTAAAATATTGATTTCTATCAAATTCAAGCAAAATAACCACTCAAATATTTTATTGATGTTTGATAAGGGTCTTTTGAAGCTGACCACACAAAAGAAAATTGACAATGGATATCTCTTCTTTTTAATGGATATCAAAGGATGATGTTGAAATTAGACAAAAATAGAATTGCATGTGACTGATGTCATGTTAGAATAGTAATATTCTTGGACAATTTACCTTGAAATAGATGACATAGTGGTGTTTATTTTTGTGAAATGAAATAATACTGATCATGGTTTACCCGAATGTTCTCATCTCTTTTTTTAAAAACTTTTAAAATCCTTGCTGTGATCTTTACAGTGAACTGGTCGTTTAATGGATATGTCACTTGCCTGCCGATCTCCAGGTCACATGTTCAAATCACGGCAAGATTCACTTAATTTTATATATCTGTTTACTTTAGCATTACCACTGACAATAGACAAACAGACAGAAAAAAGACATGGACTTTTATATAAGATGCTTCCCTATTCTTATCCAATGTATGCTCCCCACGAAGCTGATTATGCCTTGATAGTGACATCACAAATCATAACTATAGTCTGTCAAAAGCCTCTGAAATTTTGCCAAATCCTGGAAATTGATTTTCATTGACTTCAAAACAAAGTGACCTACACTATCTGCCAAATTTAATATACAGTCCCTTCTTCTGACCTCAAATGATTTCAGTCTCTCAGAAATCTTTGCATATATGCACTTAGGAGAACAGCCATTTTGAATGGCTAAAAGTGGCTATATTTTTCAAAGAATAGCACCGTTGTTCTTGATCTAAAGATATCATTCTTTATATTTATATAGAAATATTTACTGATATGGTTATTCATATTTTGAATTCCTTGGTAAGCCCCCTGGTCATCCGTTACCACACATGTAGTTGTAGGCGATTGTTATTTGTTTGCTACCACAACACTAACACTAACCCAACTCTAAACACTAACCCTAACAAATTTGATTTTCATTATTGTGTTAATATCTGATCAATATATTGTATAATTATACTTTTTGTGAGCCTTTGTATGAGTCTTTGGAGCATATATAACATTTTTAGCTATACAGTAACCTGGAAATTAAATCTAGCCCTTTTTAGTGATTCAAAATAGCTGTTCTCCTAAGTGCATATATGCAAAGATTGGCCAGCCTCTCATTGTTTTACTTGTTTCAGACTTATGGAACCACACACACATATATAATTTTTTGCTGTATACAGCATTTCATGCTTCATTCAACATTTTAATCGTCCAAAATTTAAAGCCATAAAATTCTTTTCCAAATTTCTCTCTAACAAATCATCTAACACTTTAATCACTTTCTGCTTTACAGCACCTTCAGATACTCGATCCTTTGCAGCAGTGTAGTGCTATAAAAGAAGTGAGGGATTACACTAACCTCTGCCATGTCTTACCTGCAAACCTTTCTATCTCATCCCTCTAGTGTCTGGTCTTTTCCTACTACATTTACTGTCGCATAGGCACCAATCGGTTAGTCTTTTGCTCCATCTGTTTTCATCTCTTTTTGCTAAGTGTTCAGCCCATTTACATTTTTGTTGGTTAATTATTTTTATAATATCCTTCACCCTAGTCCCCCCCTGATCCATGTTGATCTTTTTTTATCTCTTAGAATTATCCCTAGCATTGCTCTTTCCATGGTTCTCTGTGCAATTTTATTTACTTATCAGTAAATTGTTCAAATACAGAATTTCAGTAGTATATAGATATTGAGGGAACACCATTCCCCCTCTCATAAAAATTAAAAGAATGCCGTTCCCACGCATTCCAACCGCATTACACCACTGATCCATTGCCCAAACACCAAAAATTAAGCTGTCTCAATAAATAAAAATAAAAAACTCTGCGATAATTAGATCTTTGACTAAACTTCAGATTTCAAATCACCTGGTTACTATCTATAGACACACCATTGATTTTTAATTATCCATTTAACTTCTGTAAGCCGAGTCATTCACTTCTGTTGACTGCGCTTGATTTATTCACAGATCTTGCTTCTTTGGTTTTGGCTTTGCCAATTTAAATACTCATCAACATTTGCTGGGTACTTCACTGCCAGGTTTGCTTTCCATAGACCAATTCCTCATCAGTGATTCTGCACTCTTAGACTTTCCAAATTTAGAAACTCATCTTTGGGATCTTTAGTTTTTTTCACTGAGAGATTAACCAATGGCATTGATTCTGTGATTGTTCACTTAGATGAAATACATGCATAATTATGTATGCATGTGGATATGAGTAGACTGAGTTACATAAATAGTTATTCACAGTGGTGTAGTGCAAAAAAAGAAATTAGGTAACATAGGCATCCTGCTCTAGTGAGCATAATTTGTGCAGAAATGAAGAGAAAACCGTGTGGGTGGGGGTAAGGTGAGGCTAATCCGGCAGGAAGACAGAAATAAACATAAAAATTTTGTTAAATCGTGACATCTCACCAGAAGGTTATGTTTTGACAAAACTTAGATATATATGTTGCAAAGTGTTGGCAGCAGGACTTATCTGAAGTGCAAAATATATGTGTGTGTGTGTGTATTTTGCATGTGTATACAAGCCACAAACATGGCTATTTCTAGCCATTTTAATAACTAATCTATATATGCCATATGAATGGCCATAAAATGGCTAACAATGTTTTTAGTGCATTTTGGTGTTTTTTAATGCTTTTTCGATGTTGATTTAGCCTGAAAAAATCTGTTGGGTTGGCCACACTGCCTGGACCTCTCCGACCGCTGTATACCACATACTTAGTTCCCCAAATCCATCCTTACTGTATACCTAATTCCCAAACCCATTTTCATCGCTGATGAAAATCGGTTTGGGAATTAGGTATACAGTAAGGCTGGATTTGGGGAACTAAGTATATGATAATGTCTCCATTAGTAGATATTGAACATGCAAAAAATCTGGAAATTGAGAAGTAGGTATATGCAGTACCCCTGCATACCCCCCCCCCTTTACACCACTGGCTACAATGCACCATTTCAGCTAATTTGGAAGTATAAACAGATAAACAGAATGAGAATTTTAGTAGTATATAGATATTGAGGGAAGGCCATTCCCCCTACCAAACAAAGTAAGGGAACACCATCCCCATGCATTCCCACAGCACAGCACCATTGGTTATTCATCAAATGAAATACCAGTTTAAATTTCTCACATGGTCATGAAATTCGAATGAGCCTACTTCAGCACATTACTATATTCATGCTGCACCTATTGACAAATAAACTCACTATCAATTTTGATAACCAATATTCTAAGCTAAGTTCTCTAAAGATAGAGAGAGAAATAAGCTGAGAGAGGGGAAGTAGGCCTTTTCAATTTCCAGACATAATATAATGTATATACTTATGTAATGTTTGACTTTTTGAGACCAATTTCTTTAACCTATAATTTAGGAGTCGAACATTATACAAGGTATGCTTCAAAAGCATACTTCACGTAATGTTCGACTGTATAGGTCAAATAATTGGTCTCAAAAAGTCAAACATAATACGAGTATATATGGTAGGTTCTCTAGTCTGATCTTCTTTTAATCTGATCAAAATTTAAACAAAATTATTAAAGGTCACTAAAGTGCTCATGAAATTTTCTCCACTGCTGATTTATGCCTCCGGGTGGCAACAGATGGCATTACTTGTGGCAGATTGACATTTGCTATTTTTATACCAGACTTTCTGGTTTCATTCTTGGAGTTAAAAAAAAAAGATTCTTAGCTTTTTTTGCTGACCTTAAATGATAGTCATGCCTACTACTGCAGTCCTGTTCAAAGAATGGCATAACAAGGGAGTGACATAAATATTGTATCAAAGGGGGACATAATAAATTATTAGAAGAAGTTGGAGAGCTCCAACTGCAACTGCACCAACTGAGAGCATGTGTACAACCAAAAACCAACAACTATATTTTTGGATAGGCACTTTATGCTTCAGAAGCAATGAGTTGATCATTATTTCATTTTATGTTGCAGAAGTACTACTGAAGCAGTAAAATTGATTCAGAAGCATTTTACATTGTCACTCCTTTGTTATTAACCCCTCCTACTCTATTTCATTAAATAGTTTTATTCACATTTACTGTTTGCTTGTGTTTCTATCAATCCATGGTATTTAAAGGACATTTTAGGTGTATAATAAGCTTTTTGTTGGATTGTTATTGTGTAATGTAACACTGCAACCTTTGACATCTGATGATCCAACCAAAAGGCTAATCCAATCCTGTGATCTCTGATAAGACAACTTGACTCTGCAACCATAGAGGTTGGATGATAGGACTTGGAATTCAGAGTTTGAATAAAAACCTACACTAGGAACAAGAACTTTTTTGGCATGACTTCATTTGTATATTTTAAGATGAGGATTTTGAGTTGGCTTTTAATTATTTATGAAAAGTTGCAAAAATTGAGAAAGCTTATAATATCCTTTACAGAGCAAAAGAGTTAAAATAGTGAAATTAGTTGAAGGTTTTGACATTGTTGAATTTTGCCAAAAGTGAAAACCAAATATTTTGGCGTTAAAATATTAGAATACAAATCATGATCTTTATGTCGTTGTTTATTTAAAGGTTTTTAAAATTCAGGTAAAGTTGCTGTTTACATATTGTCTATTACTTAAGGCTGTCTGTTGAAGACATGATCGACGCAGGCCTACCATATCAACAGAGGAAAAAGAGGAAGCCTGTACAGAAGAGGATATTTCAGTGCTGGAGGGGCTGCATAGACCACCACCAGCACTATCTTGGCTTGCACTGTCAGAGTCTGATGGCATGGGAAAATCTGAGACATACAGAGTTGCAGAACAGTGGTGGATCATCCATCTTTTGATGCCCGCTTATCAAAGCTCTCCACAGTGGTTTGTCTAGGATTGTCTCCCCCAGCCTTCCAGTTTCCATGACTAACCCACAAGGCAGTGGGACAGTGGTTGGTAGAAAATAGCATGAAGGCTAGCGGTGTATCATCCCCGACAAGTAACCCACTGAGATATCAGAGGTCAGAGGACTTGATCAAGGGTGACCTGGAACTGTGCAAGGCAGGAGCATTCAGTATTTTTATATGTCCCACATACCATAAATTAAGAGGAAGAATTTGCCCTGTTTTCTCCTTAAATAGGAAAAGCACCTAACTTTATGATGTCACAGCTTTTGACTTTAATTTTACAATAAGATTTTGACCGCTACAATATATTAGGCACAAAAATATAATGGCCTAAATTTTCACATATATAATTACAAAACAAGGTTGCTTATACAATTCCAACAATAGACAATAGATAAATCCCTGATTTCATTGTGTGAAGAAAACCAGTAAAAAGAAATACATAGCAATACTTAGCTCTACATGATCAATGCTCCTTCTAAGCTGCACAGCCATGAACAAGAAAAAACTATGCAGAGCAGAAAAATTTTTAATGCTGCACACACATTTTGAAAGTTTCACACAGAGAAAAAAGGGTTCAATAATAAAACTATGTGGTCGAAAAAGCAATCATCATATCGCTCTTGGTCTAAGTAGCATTATTTGATTGCAAGTTTATACACATATTATAATGTGTACAAATTGGTACAGAAAATGAAAACAAATTATAGGGAACATTGCACATGGTAGCTCTTTCATTCAAGATTGTTTGGCATTCAAAAATTGTCCAAAAGCTTTTTACTTCAGTTAATTCACTGCTACTTCAATTCTCCAATTTGCCTACTTTGTACTGTCTACCAATAACTTTTATTTCCTCCTGCACTACAAAATTTCCCTACTACTGATATTTTTACAAGTTCTGAAAGCATGACTTCAATTCACTGCCCTCCTTTTTCTTCTCTGACTGTTGACTCCTTATCCCAAAAGCTACTGCTGGGTCCTTATTCTACCACATGACCCCTATTATCTAATGAAGATACATGACCTCTATTATCTAATGAAGGGTAGCTAAGATCATCCCTGAAGAAAGTTGGCTGGTCATTTCCAAACTTCACAAAACTAACAAAACATTTTATCTCTCTTTCCTGGTATTTGTAGGTGCATATATGTGTGTGTACAGATATATACACATATATATAGTTTCATACATTCACTTATATTCTTCTGATCTCTGTGTGAATATATATATATATA
>VCCN01001050.1:3824116-3836448 GCA_006491835.1 Architeuthis dux | reverse complement strand
TATATATATATATATATATTGTATTGTTCAAATACTTATGAGCTGTACTGTAAATATAGATACATACCTAATAAATATAAATGTGTACATTCACATGAATAGTTAATGATAATATGTCTACGTCTACTTTTATCTAAATTTTATTATAACAGTTAATGGTACTTTGTTTCTCAACGTAGCCTTACAGACCTACCTTCAATAAAATATACACATCCTCTCTAGTAAATATGATATTTGCTTATATACTCTGATCGAATATTGTGCAAATCAATTCAATCTACTGACTTGGTGACTATTCGTTCCCAAAATTGAATTTCACTTCTCAGACACACAAAAACATTAGATTAAAGAAGATAAAATGCCAGCAATGATTGACATAATTCTTGAGTTATAATCTGCCCAGTATCATTTGCATAACAGTAACTTTCTAAGTAAGCATCAGTCATTGACTTTGCAGAGATTCTAGAATAGTGTTTCCCAAACTTTTTTTTCTCTGGACCGCACTTTCAGTATACAAACTCAATGAGAGGTGTGAGCCTGTTTTTGTCAGGTAATCTCAGTTTCTTGTCAAACTCCAATACAAATTTGTGATAGATTGTCATATATAATTTCTCGTGATATAGCATCTGTCTAGACATGTTGTTTTAAATGGCTAAAGTACTAGTGTGCTTTCCAAATTCATATTTGGTTGAATGTGGCTTTAGTGCAGTCAATATTTTATTGACTGCACTAAAGATGTAGAACTGATATACAAGAAGACATAAGACAAAGACAAATGGGAATCTAGCAGAAAAGTATCAAGCACAAGGATCACATTTAATAAACAACATAAGTAAAACTAGCAATCCAAGGGAAATTATGAATCACTGCGACCCATGTTGAAGGTGATCAATTAAAAAGTTGGAAAAAGGGGTGATCAATGAATAAGTTACTTCTCTTACCTTTTGTTGGGCTGTGATCACTAAAAAAGATCTGAATTTTCAAAAAACAAGCGGGCACAAAATAGTGACCAATTTAGCATAAACTTACATTGCATATTGAACCCCCTGAAAACCTATTTGGGGGAGGGGGATTTTCAAAAAAAACAAATAAAACATTTTCCCTACTGATTGAGGGTAGTGTGTGCAAAAGTTTCTACTGTGAACGGTTAGCGCTGGGCGAAGTCTGGATAGATAGTTAGATACATAGATACATCAGAACACATGAATAACCTAAACCCAGCAATAAACCAATGATTAATATCATTTTAGTTTCATTAAGAATTGAGAGGTGGTGGGACGACAATTCCTTTAAAAAATAACCAAAAGGAGGCAATAGAGAAAAAAAGGTTAAGAAACCCTGTGTGAAACAGACATGTTGTTGCACATAAAAATTGTCAATTCAAATCATTGTAGAATATTTTGCTATATAAAACTAATTTCAATTTTCTACTTGTACTCAATGTGTCATGGGGAGATGGAGACTGCAATCGCGTTATTTCATCTTTGTTTTGATTCTCCACTATTTTACTTGAGCAATTTATTATAATCCACTTCTGTCTTGCTAGGCCTGCCAAAGCATCACCAGGACCCCCATTAACCTTCTATTTCTGGAACACGTTCCCTACTCTGATCATAAATAATGATGATAAATTATAAGAAGTCAGGGATGGATACTAAATCTTTGATATTAAAATAATACCTGACTTTCACATACTTTCTCACATGATTTTTGCACTTTGTTTTTGAACGTTTAAACCTTGCTGAGCATTTTCACATGAAAGTATCTCTGGAAAACCAGGCTTTTTTTATTCATCTTTCACTTGTACTCAAGGTGTCGGGGATGTGTAAGAGAAGGTGGTTACATTATTTTATGCACCCATCTTTTATTCTCCTTTATTTTACTTGAGCATTTTTATTATAATCCACTTCCGGCTTCTTAGGGCCAGTGAAGCTTCACCTGAGCCCTATTAACCATACAGTTCTGTCCATTACCAGCCTCTCACGACACTGGACAAGGGGTCAGCGTTTTCTGGTTTGAATTCAGAGTTGTCTTTTCTAGACTTTCTAGACTTTCTAGACTGGTAGCCAACCAAGGCTAACAAGCCCAGTTTGCCCTGCTATTTATCTATAGATGAGGGGAAAGAGATAGATTCATAACTTTCCCCAAAGACATGTATGCAAAGTGAATGCCAACAGTCTCAAACCAGAGTTTAAACTTGGTTCGCCAATTCCATTTTCTGTGCTGCTAACCATTAGGCCACCCGCACCCCTTCATACCATTTAGTTATCAATATTTAATTTAAAAAGTAGAGTTAATTTTGTTAATGTGAAATGTTCAGAGGATAATATAAATAAACATTGGAATAAACCCACATTGCTTTTTCGCTAATTCAATATTGATTACCTACACAAATATTTTTAGTTTAGTTTAGTTAGTTGGTTTCATCATTAATATAAAGAGGTCTGGTTAGTCATCCAATAGAAACTGTCATGCAACCAATATCTTTTGGCACCATGCCATGTTGGAGGTGCTTGGAAAAAGGAGTGATCACTGAATAAGTCACAGTTGGGCAGTGATCACTAAAAAAGTCAAAACTTTCAAAAAACAAGCATGAGTATTGCCACACAAAAACAAAGGGACCAATGTAGCATAAACTTACATTGCAAATTGAACACCTCTACAAAAAAAACTATTTACGGGAAGAATTTAAAAAAAATGTTTTTTCTAGACATAATAAGGAGTAAATGTTTAAATATTTAGCCCTCTAGCTCAATTGGTGCAGCCTGTACATATGATACATACATACATACATACATATCCAGCCAGACCAACTTAAAAACTGAAGAAACCTATGTTGACAGTTTTACTTGAGGGTTTCTAATAGATAATTTATAAAAGTATAATTTAGATAGAGGAAGCTGGACAAATACAGATAAAAGGGTTTGTTTTAATGTAGTTTAGTTCTGACAGGAATCTGCAATTAGCATTTTGATATAATCCAATCATTATATATTGTCATTAAGAAAAAGAAGCACACATGAAAACAGTAAAAGAAATTACCAGTGAGTTTATTCATGCAGAATGTCAGAGTATTTCATATTCATTTTTATAATATAAAAAGTTGCTTATGACAATGAATTTAACAACATAAAAATGAATTAAATTTATAACAATGAATGTAAATTGACCAATTTTTATATCCTTTGCTTAATGTTAAGCAATAGCAAAAGCAAAAGCAAAAGTCCCTGTCCCAAAGTGATCACAATAAGTGGCCTCCTCTCCTAAAGATGGAAGTGTCTATGGGGACACTGCAATATGTATATGTTTAGAAAAGGCAACGATGCTGCAGAGGCAACTCATAATATTCATGGTATTTATAGGATAGAAATTGACCAAGATGGTTTGAAAGGTTTAGAAAAGGTGACATCATCTCAGGATATGCACCATAAACTGATAGTCCTATTGAGTATAAAACTGACTACAAGCCATTCAACAATTCACTGTCACCTACAACAATCCACCTAAAGAAAGTTTTGGTAAGTGTTTGCTGGGAGTGTGTTGGTGTGGTCCACTTTGAATTGCTACTAGTCAATGTTACAATTAGAGCAGACATCTATTGTCAGCAATTAGAGCGTTTAAATACTGCTTTGAAGGGATAGAGGCCCAGTTTGATCAATTGCAAATGTGTGGTGATACATCACACTAATGCATGTCCCCATTTAGCAAAGATTACATCTGAAAAGATTGAAGACCTTGGCTGGGAAAATATTCCACACCCTTCCTATTCTCCAGATCTTGCTCCCTCTGATTACCATCTATTCCACAGTTTACAGAACCATCTTGATGGACTATTTCTTAAAACACATGGAGGTGAACACCACGCTCTCTACATTCTTTTCCTCCTAATCAAAATAATTCTACAAAATGGTATGATGAAGCTTGTGATTCATTGAAAAGAGGTTATTGATAATGATGGAACCAGCTTTGCCACATTCATTTCAATTGTGTTAGGCCAAGATCAATAGGCAATGCAGCTTTTAGCCTGTGAGATTGTAACACGTTTCCCAAATTTACTAAGACAAAATATGGTGCTTTCGATGATCGGAACTCTGGTAATAGGTAGATATGCACAGGATTTTTATCATTATTTCCTCAAACATTATTGCTTATTCCTGTAAACTCTTTGTAGAACATACAATTGCAACCACACCATGTCAGCAGACTCAGGGAAACTCAGCTGGGCCTATGTCAGCCCAGTTGCTTTTGCGTCAGTCACAACTGATTTTCTTCAGGTTTGCCTTGCCTCCTAACTCTTCTCTTTGCCTTTGGATTGCAGTCCACCAAGAGCTGATTTCCTGCTCTCAAACCATAGGTTTTCACCAGCATGGATCATGAGCTCTTCTGAAGTGGAGTCTTTCTGACAAGGCTCTTCCTGAAGTTATGCTGCTGCATTTTCAGTAGCAAGTATGTTTTACAGTGTGCAGTTGCTAACCCCATGCCCAACGCTCCTCCTTTACTTGGGTTTCTCAAGCATTGACTATATTATTTTCTGTTTTCAAAAGAAGAATAATTTTAGAGCCTAAAGATATTTCA
The DNA here is from genome assembly GCA_006491835.1 of Architeuthis dux. Taxonomy (NCBI): domain Eukaryota; kingdom Metazoa; phylum Mollusca; class Cephalopoda; order Oegopsida; family Architeuthidae; genus Architeuthis; species Architeuthis dux. The sequence continues at coordinate 3,831,873 of VCCN01001050.1, read as the reverse complement.
TTTTGGCTATGACTGTATTTTTATGAATCTATAGATTGGATTCTTCCAAAATCCAAGCTTATATACAAGGATTGATAGTTCTGTATACTACTTCATCAATTGATAGAAACTGATTAGGATATAAAATTATGCTGACTGACTGTCAGACTGGTTGATTGATTGGCAAAATATAAATCAAGACATGGATTATTAGATGACTCTCAACAGCCTCCTGAAAAAAATCCATAGGCTTTTTCAGAAAGATCAAGAGAGTAATTTCCCCTTTTTCTTTTTTTTCTTCTTATTATTGAAGGGACTTGAAAGAAGTTTGCTGATTGTATCGGTCTCTCAAATACAACAAAAGCCAAACCATAAATTATTTCCTACAGCAGACAATGTTCCCAAAGATCCATCTGCTGATTTGAACCTGAAGTACTCTACTTCATAGGAAAGTGTTTTTCCCTAATTAGACACTATTTTCTTATCATTATTATTATTGTTGTTGTTGTAAGGCATATGATGTAGTTGGTTAAGAATTATGATTTACTGATAAACACTGTACCTTGATGTCAATAGTGATGGGTCCGTGGGGATGAAGAAAATCAATGATCAGCTTTCAAAGACGTCTTTGCTACTTTTCCACTGTTTTGAACAGAAGTCCATAAAATTCTTGAATAACAATTATTTGTAAAGTAACTCAATTGCTTTCTTCCCTTTTCTCTAGAGCCAGCCCAATGCATAAGTAAGCTAAGCAGCTGCTTAGGACCCCAAAGAGCACTCAAGAGCACTTGAAATGTCCCACAAAAGTGCTTGATTGTTTTTTTTAAAGGCAGTGGGGGTGGGCTAACTCAAATTCTGGTTAGGGCTCCATAAAGGCTTGGGCCAAGCTTGCTTTTCTCTATTTGTTCATTTTATTTTTATTTTTTTTTGTCCATTCCCACACATTGGTTTATCTTCTCTTTCTCCTACAATATGGCTACATGTTTAAGTTATATTATTGTCACATTTAATTCTACTGTATTTGATATAAAAAGACCTAAAGAAATAGCAGCTTGAATCTGAATGAAATATTTTCATCATAATAAAATATTTATTCTTCATACTTATCTCTTTATATTCATACAGTACTAAGTATAATTCTGTATTTTGTCTTCATATTTGCTAAACCTACATCAGCATAAGATGAAATGGTGTATAAATACATTGCTTCATTCTTCCAAGTAAGGACAGCCTACCTGCCTTGAAAATCAGCATTCAAAATTTTGGATTTTACCTTAGTTCAAATACCTCTCACTGATGCCAATAGGAAGTATGCAACTACTTTGGCCACCTTAGCAACCATATCATGTATTTTGTATTTGGCAAATTATGTTTACTAAAATTCAAACATTTTTATTTGATCAAATGAATAAAATGTCTTTTTTTATCTTTTTGCAGGTAAGTGTTGATTCTTATGGAAAATGGTCTTCAGTTTTGGTAAGATATTTTCTTATTTATTGTTCTCAGAGGCTAGCGATTTGGGGAGATTTGGGGGTTGGCTCTTTAAGGTGCTCCCTCCGACATTTTGAAAGATTTATCAATAGAAATGCAGTAGGTGAACTACTATTTATAAAACTTTTAGGAGGACAAATAGCCCCCTGACCCCATCTCAGCTATGCCTATGATTGTTCTTTTGAAATTCTGAATTCTGATCTCAGCCTGAGGAATGTTATGCCAGATTCTGATTAGTATTTTACAAGTTTCATTTATTGCATGATTTAAAAGAATGTGATGTCAAAAATCCAATTAATTTCATGCGTGACTTAACAGCTTTGGTCATTTGATCTTGGGATTCTTCATCTATCTCTTATTATTAACTCAAGTGTTGCCTGTCATGTGATGGTTTTTAATGTGCACAAACTCATCCCACTTGGAAAACCAGCGCAATAAAATGTTTTTTACCCCACCCATTGTCACTAAGCTGAGTTTGGGAATATCTTTTTCTTCATACACATTCTGAATTATGTTTCTATTATTATTAATAGAGTGTTGCCCAACATATGATGGTGTTTTAATGTTGGGAATCAATTTTTGCCATTGTGGTTTTGTCATTTTTGGTCATCCATACTTCAGCTGTCCTATGTGATGCTCATAAATTTAAGCAGACACTCATCACATATTGGTAAAGAAAGCTGATTCAATACCAACTTGATCATTGAACTGAGTTGACAGGTAACAGACAATCGCTGTAAACAAAAGTAGAAAGTAAATAATATTTTTTCAAAATCCAGTCAAGTAATTAAATTAACTTTCCACAAATCCTATATTTCTATAATGGCTATTTTACTTTTGGAAGATTTTTACTTTTTAAATATTTCTGTTGGCAGACATCAATTATGGTGTAATCAAAGTTAATTTTGGATGACAAAAATTGAGGGTATTAACCTACTATAAGTACGCAAAGGTGTTTTTCTTTTTCTAACCAACTTTAACTAGCTATTTTCTTGCAATTAAAACTAAAACTTCGAAGAAGAAATCTAAATTATTGCAATATGTTTTTAAATTTTTATTAAAAAATCCATGATATTGCTATAATTTGTAATGTTTTTAGTACCTATTAGTTGAGATGAGCAACATATAAATTCTAACATTTTAGGTGGTCATATTTTGTAGTTAGGTATGCAAAATATGAAAGATGTATCTGGTATACACTATTAGATATGAACAAAAAGATAGCGTGTCATGAGTTTTGTGCATTATAAAGCAACGGACTGACTTTTATACCTATAGATAACTTAGAGTAGAAATTGAACTGTAATATAGCATTATTAGAACAGTATTTAATATTGTGTTTCCAGTGGTTGAACTTAGTCCAAAGATATTGGACTAAAAAACACAGCAGATAGACACATTGGCAAGAAACAATGAGAAACCAATATAGAAGCAATAACACAAGTACTAAGATTCAATTTCTTTTTGATGCACTTGTATACGGCTCAGTGACCGGAAGAAAATTTTCATTTCTTTTGATTACAGAACAACTTCTGGTCTATTTGGGGCATCTTAAATCTGGTCCTGTGCTAAGTAAATCGTTCTTTTTTTGTTTGACTTTAAAATGTATTTTCTGACACCTTTATGCAAGACTGCAGTTTTATTCCTCATTTATTGTTGTTTTTTATTTCTTCACCTTTTCTCATCACATCTGTTCCAAATCTTTTGAAGCATAAAGAAGATCATAATGACAAAAATGTTGGAAAATCCAATTATATTCTTAATTTCATACCTGACTTGACAATTTGTTCTTGGGATTCTATATATATCTGGAGCATTATGGGATACCCTTTCAACAACATCTGCAGCCAAGACGTATCACTCAACTTTCCTTTGGATTACATTAGTGAGGCCAAGAGGAAATTCTGTCAACTGGGAATCCCAGGATCTCCATACATTTCGCCCAGGCTTGCATTCTGAAGAGGTAACTCACAGGGTCAAAAAATAACACCAGAGGCAATTTGACTATGCAGTCACAGCAGGTGCTACAACTCAATCAAATACTAATTTTTCACGTATACTCCATTGTCTTCTGAGAAATAAGGAGGTCGACAATGGGATACCCTATGATGATTATGGTTCACCACAACTTCTTCTTTTAGAGAAAGCTCTACATTTCTATACCTATGTTGAATAGTTTTAAAGCAATAATCTGTTAGTTCCATCTCAGGAATTTAAGTCACACTTTGCCTTTGCCAGTGTGTGAGTTTTAGTTAAAAAGGCCTTGCCTTTACCTTTCAAATTACTGTGTAAACATAATGACGCAGAACACAGCTTTGAGTGAAACAGGCTGACAAGTCGAGTTGCTAAAAATGAAGATGATGTGAGAAGAAAGAAAGAGAGAATGAATTAATGACTACATTAACTACCCTGGCAGTAACAGCAATAAGCTGTTACACTCATGCTCAACCTTGACAAAATTCAATATAATGAATATATAATAGGTAACAAGACTAGGCTTTTGAAAATATTTTTATATTGACTGTAGTGTAAAATATTATAATAGTTTAATCTGAAAAGCAATAATCCTAATTTTGATCAACTCTTACATATCCTATCCTGCCACCTATTTAAATACATTTATATATTTGGAATATCTACATTAGCAGTAGGCATTGTTTACTTCAAGCCAGAAAGAAATTCCTTTGATCTTTGTTATACATCATTCATTTATCCCCTGCCATGGTCAATTGACTCTTTGCGCTTGAAACAGTTGAAAAAGTCTGTTAAGAGGATTTACCAAAAATGAAGAAGTGAGAAAGAAGAGAGAGAGAATGAATTAATGAAATTCAAGTGAGATTGCCGGGTTGGGGATGTGGGTGGGGGTCAGAACTGAAAAAAGAAACAGGTCTGGTTAATCACTCAATAGAAACGGTCACGTGACCAATGTCTTTTGTCAGCTTGCTGTTTTGGGGTGATCAATTAAAAATTGGAAAAAAGGGATGATCACTGTATAAATTACTTCTCTCACCTTTTGTTGAATTTTCAACAAAAAAAAGTGTGAATGCTGCCAGACACAAACTAAGGGACCAATTTAGCATAAAGTTACATTGTATATGACCCCCGCCCCCCACAAAAAAAAAAACACAAACAAAAAAAAACCAAATTGGGGTGAGATTTTTCCAGATATAATAAGGAGGAGTAAATGTTCAAATTTTCACCCCCTAGCTCCATTGGTGTGGCCTGTACCTGTGATACATACATATATAAATACATAGCCAGCCAGAATCACTTAAAAACTGAAGAAACCTATGTTGACAGTTTTGTTTGACAGTTTTTTTTTTAAAAGACCAAATCATGCAAAAGAACAGATCGAGTAATGAAAAGAAATATTCATGTGTGAGAGAGAAAAAGAGAACAAAAGAAAATGGGAAACCAATAAATACTATCTTCATAATGTGTTGAATATAAAAATAAAATAAAAGTACACAAGTTAATTAATATTAAAACCTAAAAAGAAAATAAATAATCCCCCAAAAGACTGCAGACAGCCAGCATGGCCTCTCTACAAATACTAGGTCAGCCATAATGGAAGTGCATTATTGAATTTGTGTCTCTTGCCGACTGAGCATGCTTCAATAAACTGAAGCATTATGGGAATTTTCTACAGTGGAAGGATTTTAACCCTTTCCACTCAGTATTTCTTCTGCCCCTTACTTAAATGTTAGGGCTTAGTAAAAAAAAACGTATGAATTATGTTTTTACCTCACAAATAAATAAAAATGGTTATCAAATTCCTATCCAAAAAAGTCTTCCTCCTTTTCTTCCTTGGTAGCCCCAAATTTACCTCCTGGCCAAACAAACAGATTCTCTGGGACCAACTTTGCACCAGCCCCAACACTACATCTGAGGAGGACTGGGTCACCAGTTTTTTGTGATGCAACTCCTCTAGGTCCAATAACATGTGAATCCTCTTCTGCCACTGAATTCCAGAATAGCATTGCCTGCAGATCGACCATGTACAGGCATTCCATGTCCAATCATTTTTTTTATATACAAAACAGCTGAACAATTAAAAAATAAAATAAAACAAAGTAATTGACTGCTTCTCAGTAACCACAAAACTCCAGTGATTTGGAAGGATGCCCAGAAAGGTAGCAACTTGAAAAGTCAGCCACTGTGAATGTGTGTGTGACTGGACGATAAATTCAGGCAGATGTGAACAAAAAAAAAGTTTGGGATTATCTGATTGCATTGATTTATTGACATGTTTGATACCCTAATCAGAAAAGGCTAACGGCATAGACACAATGTCTCTTGACTGGTTCCAGCCAGACTTAATCGAATTGCACCCACTGACCTTATTTGCTTCATCTATTGCGTTTCTTTATAGTTTAATTCATTTCATTTTTAAACAAGAATTCTCATTTTGTGGACTCGACTTAATCCTCCACATTTCTAGTTTCTTTTGTATTGTTTTCTCTTTAGTCTTTGAACATTTTTTTAAAATATCTTTTTTCCTTCCATCATTCTTCTGTTTTTTCTTCTTTATACACCTAAACATGTCTCTTTCTCTCTCTGTCTCTCTCGTTACCATGGATAAAATAATGGAAAGATTCTTTATTTTTCATTATTTCAATTATTGTATTCATTTTCTCTTTCTCACCCCATACTTTTTTCCTTTCTTTTTCTCTTCTCACTCTTTTTTCATCTTTTGTAATAAAAAGGTGCTCATAATTCTAACTGGTAAATTTTGTAAATACATTGCAATATTTGCAAGACTGTGCTACAGAATTAGTTAGCAAGACATTGTTAATAAGTTTGATCACCATAGGGTGCTCCACAATTGTACCTTTATAATAATGAACATTATTGACCAGACTAAGCAAAGCTTAATAAATATCTCCTGAACATTAGTCCTTGATTCACGTTTAGCAAGCTAGACTTACAAGCCATTGTTCATAAGAATGACCGAAATATTTGTCATTATTGTGACCCAGTGTCAGAAATGGCTAAGTTTTGTAAGCTTTAGTGCAGCTGCCATAGAAAAATGATTAGCAGGCTAGACTTGCAGGCCCATCGCTAGTGAGTTTGTTCTTCACTGAGTGCCCCACTATATTGAACTTGTGTCAGACTAAACTCAGTAAATTCAATCACAATAATCTTTTATACAACCTGTAGCAAGGCAATTGGATGTACTATGGAGAATGACTTGTAAAATAATTTATTGGCAATTGGAGTAAAGGCAACATGTGTCCTTCATAAAAAGCAATAAAATCTTTGAAAGATTTTGATGTAGCTTCAGATAAATTGCATCTATCAGTGATTATTTCATGATAGATGAAAAGATTCACATTATGGCACAACATAAAGGTAATAATGAACATTATTGACAGTACATAAAGATATATTTCAAAAGAATTTAACAATGTTTTGATGTATTTTATACATAAAGTAGTTGTATTAAAATGTCACTTTTATATCTCTGTGTTTTGAAGAGAAAATTAATCAATCAATAAAGTATGTCATACAATTCAGCTTAAAATGCTTTTGCTAAACAGTTATGTGAACATGAACTGCAACAATGAGACTTAGGTATTTTTAAAACATTTTATACAAAACATTAATAGACCTATAATATTTGGACTAAAATAAACTAATATAAATTTTATGGAGACATTTGTGCCATTGAAATGTTATTTGTGACCATATAGATCAGCCATTCTCAATAGGATCATACACATTTGGAGACAGCCATAGACTAAAATAATAACAAGCTGGGCTGCTGCAGGATCAAACTCCACTCCTACTTCTATTCCAACTGAAATGATTACTGCAACTTTTGTATTGTATATATGAGAAATACATTTGTAAATATATAAGACATGTCAGTTGGACTGGAGTTTGACAATGAATTTCTTTCTATCTGTTTGTGTTATATCCCTATTTGATAGGGGTTATGGAGCCTGAGAAGAGCTCTTAAGGAGAATGTGCAAAAAAAGATTGAGAATGGTTGCTATACAGAATAATTAGCCAGGTTGATCAGCAAAACAAAACTGTCTGGAATTGTGAATCATTTTGGGTTGAAATTTATATCATTTTTCATATCTTCTACTTTTTTTATTGCTATTTATTATAATGTGTTTGGGTGGAATATTCTTTGTCCTTCAAATTCTGAAAATTCAAAACAAAGTAACTTTGGATGAGACTCAACCTTATATTCCATACCAAATAGAGAAAGATACTAAAAGAATGTGTCAATAATGAAATTGTTTCATCTCAGAGCCTGTGACAAGTTTAAGTACTAG
>VCCN01001050.1:3803221-3819453 GCA_006491835.1 Architeuthis dux | reverse complement strand
ATATATATATATATATACTGGAGGACGTAATGCATTTAGTAAATATATCTACCCGTGAAATGTTTACGACTAATCAATTACATCTGTGGTTTTATTAAAAAGTAACTTATCCTGTTACTATGAAAGAGTCCATTGTTTCAAATGGAAGATAGGAGATATTTTTATCAGCAAAATTGTTACCTTTCGATGGAAGGTTCCATTGTTACAGACAGAGAAACAAAAAAATAACACTGTTCATTATATAGGTAGATAAATGCTTGTATGTATATGTATACATGCATATATCCATTACAAAAGATCTTTTGGGAGATTGCATCGAAATTCATAAGGCCTGAATCAGAAATTTCTCCGTGCAATTTTGACAGTTATTCTATCTAGGGAAATCACAGAAATCGCTTATGGAAATCTATTTTTTGCAATGGTATTTAAATCAGAAGCTTTGTGTCTAAATCTTTGCTTGAATGAAATTGAATAGGAGATATTGTTGCTGAAAACAAATACGTTTGCAAGTTTAAAGGGTTTGTCACTCAATATAAACCGTCTTGTGACCAACATCTTTTGGCAGCATGCCGTGTTGGGGGTGATCAATGATTAAGTTACTTCTCTCAACTTTTGTTGGGCAGTGATCACTAAAAAAGTCTGAATCTTCAAAAAACTAGCATGAATGCTCCCAGACACAAACTAAAGGACCAATTTAGCAAAAACTTATATTGCAAATTGAACCCCCCCACTAAAAACCTATTTAAGAGAGGGATTTTCAAAAATCAAAAACATCGTTTTTTCTAGATATAATAAGGAGTAAATGTTGAAATGTTCAGCCCTCATAGCCAGCCAGCCAGCCAGCCAGCCAGCCAGCCAGCCCAACTTGAAAACTGAAGAAAGCTATGTTTGGTTTTGGTGACAGTTTTGGTTAATGGTTTCTAACAAGAATGATTTATGTACAGATCAATGGAGAGATCAAGGCATAGATGTATTCATAGATTGATAAATAATCTGATAGAAGAAGACTGGATGAATGGGGGGAGATTAACAGACTAGGATAGACATGAACAGAGAACAGAGATTGATAGATATGAAGATGGAGATATTTATCTAAATATGAACAGACTCAGACAAATGTGAATAGACTAATGTAGATAGATGAATAGATATGAAAAGATATGGAATGACTGATAGAGAAAGAGACTAATATAGATATGGAGATAGAGAAAGAGATGGGAAAAGCCAACATGTGATTGACAGTCATGAACAGAGAGAGAAACAGAAGATGAAATATATAAGGAACCAGACAATCTGCTGCTGGCCATTTGGGTGTCTTAAGCATAACTGCTTTGTGGTGACCCCCACCCCCAACCGCCCAAGAAAAACACACAAATGTAATCTTTAAACCAAAGAAATATAGTTTACAAACTTTGCAAAGACAATGAAATAATTCAATAAAATAAAGTATATTATTAAAAAATAAATATAAAATAAAATAAATATATACAAATAAGAAACAGAACTATACAATTAGTCACACAAAAAACAGAAGAAAAGTCACAAAACTTTACAAACTCTGTAAAGACAGAGATATTCAAGTATACAGGCATTTTTCAGCTGTTGTGGGAGGCTCAACAGAGCTTCTTTAGCAGGCAGTCTCATCCTTAAACCAGTAATTTACTGAGCTATTCAACAAAAAAGTGCAGTTGAGGCCAGAAATTGGAGCTGTAGCTCTCACAGGGGTAAAAATAATGATAAAAGCCAATAAAAAAAATGTGCATAGCGCTTTTCTTAACAATGTGCTATACAATACAAGTAACACACCACAGATGTAAACATATCAGCACACAGTTGTGATACAGAGACAAATTGCTGCCAAGTCCTTTAACAGCCTTTAACAACACTCAGTGAATCCCAGCCAACAAATTTGGCAATACTTGTATAGCATTAGGAGAAGAAAAGTAGATTATCAGCTTAACGGGCAGCTGCTGAACACAAAGAAAATGTAAGTCAAAGTTGTAGTCTGCAAAATCTGAGTCTTGTTTTGTTTTGGGGGTTTTCACAACTTCTTTGGTGTTAAGCTGTAATTCCTTTCATTTCTTTTCTCATTTTCTCTTGATGCAGTTCTAGTTTTTATAGGTGGTGCTCTTTTCTGTCTGTTCAGCCGTGGTGGCTATCACTGCTCATGCTAACTAACCAGTTCTTCTTCTGTTTATACAAAACAGACCACTGTATCTGCTTCCAGAAACCTGTGTATCACAGGAGTTTTCCAGGAAAGATCACTACACTGGGTGTTTAGAACAGAAAATGGAATATCATTGAGATATTGTATGGACAGACAAGCAAACAAACACAGACAAACATAGGTGAATACATAATCTCTGTCCAATTTCATTGACAGAGTTAAAGATTAAAAGAGAAAAAGTTTATCATCAAAAAAGGAAACTGTCACCATAGGTTCCTTCAGTTTTTAGGTGGGTCTGGCTGGTTAGCTGGCTGGCTAGTTATCTATCTATGTCTAGAAAAAACGTGTTTTTTGTTTTTTCAAAATTCCCCCACAAAATAGGTTTTTAGTGGGGGTTCAATTTACAATGTAAGTTTATGGTAAATTGGCCCCTTAGTTTGTGTCCAGCTACATTCACGCTTGTTAGGGATCCAACAAAAGGCGAGAGAAAAAACTTATTCATTGATCACCCGCAACATGGCATGCTGCCAGAAGACATTGGTCACGTGATGGTTTCTATTGAGTGACTAACCAGACCTGTTTCTTTCTTTCTCTGGTAGAATGCGTACCAATTTAACAAGATGTTACCTACAATCATGTTTAGTTATCTTTATTGATGCTCTGTATCCTTCGAAAGTCATCTAATATGCACATTGGCTTGAAGTGAAGGATTCTTCTTCAGAATAACTTCTTGTTTTCTAGTACTTATGATAAAAGAGCAAAGCATATTTAGGCTAAGTGGGTTTTTATTTAGGAATCAAAATCAATAAAGCCAACCACCTATACTGTATATGCTGGACTATAAGACAAATGGTTTACAAGGGTATTTGGAGGACTAACTCTCATTGCAACTCATCCGAGCTCCATAACTGTCCACATCAAGCTTTGGTAGATGGCACCCTAGTCATAATACTGTTATGATTTGCCTATCCGGCCACCTGTGGCGGAAATGTAAGTGACCTCGATCACCTTGGGAGATGGATGTATTGCATCATTGTTGTAAACAGGAAATGGTTGTTGGTCATTGACACCGTGAGACACCACGTATGCATTGGGGAGATCTATAAAGCAGACCCAGAAGAAATCATCCAGGCCTGGGAAGCGGAACGAAACCTCGACACTCAAAGAAGACAGACATCAGCGGAGCCGAAAGGCATGAAACCGCTGTCCCTGCTGAGGGGACAGCTTGGCGGTTCTCCTTGTCTTCTCTCTTCCACTCTTCACTATCCGGCCAACAAAGATGTATGTTCTGTAATAAAAATATGTCCAGATATTTTTACAAGCAAGTCTTCGGGTTTCCTTCCTTAATAGTAAAGTCCAGCAAATTCTTCCCGGCCTATATAACAATACCAGCACATTGGTTTGTATAACTGAGCCAGCACAGTAATATTTGCATACTTTTTTTTATTAAATGAGTGTCTTATATACCCGCATATATGGTTTTTCAACAGTTTATATGTTTATATCCAGTACCTGTAGTGAAATTAATGTCTCTTCTACAAACATTTCTTTCTCACACAGATACTTTTCTTATATATATATAAAATCAATATTCTTGACACTATTGAAAAAGCCTTCACATTAAATAACATGTTTCCACATAACTGGACATTTAAAGTGAATACCAATTTAAACAGTATCTTACACAGCTCAAATCAGAATGAAGACGTACACATGTCACATAAGCATTGATATCTATATTCTCTCACACGTACATATTTATATATAAATAAAAAGAAAATGAGCCCATGTTATTTCATCTTTTTATTTTTTCCATTATTTTTCTTTCTGTTTCGTAAATCCATTTTTCTTGTCATGATTTTACTTATATTTTTCTTTCTTCTTCAGTTGTTTTTTTCCCCCCTGCGATTCCTTATCTTATTCTTTTAGTTTGGCTATGTGCATCCAAGGAGCAGAGGCCACGTTGGAATCGGCTGGGATATAACAGCTAATTTCCGATAATGATGATGGATCACATGTAATACGCAATTTTACACTGAAATGAAATGCACATTATTATATTTGACTTTCTTTTTTGACCAAGACTGACATAATCTAAAACAATTAATGTCATTTTGAAAAACTTAGCAGTTTCAGAGGATTGCATAACTCAGCCAACATTGCTTAATGCCTGTAGCCAAATATAAATTAAACACTTCTCATATACAGAGGAAGCTGTTTATCATAATCATGGATAATGTTATCAAACAGTTATTGTTATCAAAATCAGTCAGTCCCAAACACTCTATTTAAAAAGAATTAAAAATTCCTATTAGTTTCATGTTAATCTTTTATAGTGAAAAGTTTATATAACAATGAATTTAATAACATAACAATGAAATTATGACAATGGATGCAAATTTATAAAAATGAATATAATTTGTTCCAATTTTTATATCTTTTGTTTAATGCTACCAGCTGGTTATTGTTATCTAAGAGACCCTGTCCTAATCACAATAAGCGGCTTCCTCTGTATTCAAAAACATAATTTGTTGAGGGATTTTACTTTCCAAGAAATAATAGCTTTGTGAAGGAATACTTTTGAAGGCTCACTCTATATATATATATAGTATGAATCAGTGTGAATCAATAGCTTGACAGATAGTTATTAGCTGAATTTTGATCTGAAATTCTCCCTGTATAATGTTCAATCTATGTGATTAATATTCACCACTGAATTAAGTGCATTGACAAGGAAGGAGATTATGTTGAAAAATAAATATGTGTTGTGTAAAATAAATCCTCTTTACATTATAACTTTCCACCTATCAGACCAAAGTGCCATAAGACAACATATGAATACACACATGCCTTTGGAAACCCCTATACATGAGATACTCATAGATAACATTCATATATTGTACACAATGAATTGTAAAAAAAGATTCCGTTTAGGCTTTTCCAAGTCCATTTGTGACCTTCTCATTTTTGGAAAAAAGTGTTATCTTCATTCTGTATCTCTCTGAGAAATTTACTAGCATGTCTCCTCTCTCATACCCCATATTCTCCTATACTTGTTTTCCCATCTTTCCTTTTACCTGCCTTAGCATTGAAGTCTCCCATGAGTATTGTGTAATTTGTCTTCTCCCGGTCCATTACTTTACTGATGTCATCATAAAACTCTTCAATCTCCTGGTCAGAGAGAGAGAGAAAGAAAGAGATCCTTACATATACCTACACAGAAATATGCCTGCTACACCCCATTTTATTACAAATGTGCTTTATTGAGGAAAATTCAAAATTCAGAAATGCAGAAAATATGGTCAAACAGATTTTCCAGCAAATCAGTTCTTTGTCTTTGTCAAAGAAATAACCATAAACCACTCATTTTTAAAACTGTTCTTCAGTTTTATTCCCAGAAATACGAAAATAGAAAATTCTCCAACATCTCTGAAACTTTGTTCCCTCCAACAACCACAAATAACATACAAATTATGACATTTGTGGTTGAGCAGAAAACTAAAAAAAATGGCAGAAACGTCCCCAGTTGTGACTCACTGGTCAAACTACAATCAAAAGACATCATCAAAATTTAAATAATTGCTAGAATGGCTGGAAACTGTAAGAGAATTTTACACGGTGGTGGTAAAATACAAGAAGCAAAGGGAATGTAATTTGGAAAAACTTTTATACACAGGTTTGTGGTTATTAATTAAAGAATTTAAGGTTAGGGTTATTCATTGATTAGATTGATTGTTAAATGATATATTTGCTTCACTTCTGGTTGCTTCTTGTATTTTCCATGACCCCATTGTACATGAGAATTCCTCTTGGTTAACCTTAAACCAAAACTGGAACATGTTCAAAAAGAAAACTTTGTTAAAGCTGACAAACAATCACTTCAAAGAATTCATCTTTTTCTCTTGCTAGAAGCTCAGTTCCATTGACAAAGAAAAGGCCAAACCAGTTCTGATTGATGAAGCCATCTCATAGCCATTAGCTATGTGCCCTCTAATTTTTAAGTAAGTGTGCACAAAAATCTTTTGTTGTGCAAATGTTTTGTCCTTTGACAAAAGTATGTGCACAATGAATGCTTGTGCAAATGTAAACTTGAAATCATTTCAAGATAACTTTGGCACAGCCTAAATCTCATGGCTAATAAAACTGTATTGCACGATTAATATATTACTATGATATTAAATATGATTGCATTCTATGAAGTAACATACTTAGTTAAGATTTTATTCTACACTTGGAACTACTTTGTTCAGAAATTAGTGATGTTCAAATGCTGGATCCGGCCTTTTCACCTAGGGTGACAGGGTTTGAAAGTTGGAACCCTATAAATAAAGGATATTGGTGCTGTACAATTGTTGTATGTAAACCCAACTTAATGTAACCATATTGTAACCAAGATTGTATAATTCTTCACTAGTAACAGGGTTCCCACTAAGATATATTCTGAAGATATCCTTTTGCCCACCCACCCCTGGAAAAGTGGTAGTGGATGCCTATGTGCACCTCATTCGAATTCCATTATCTTTTCTAGAAAAACAAAATCTCTCAGCTTTTTACCTTGTGTGTTTTACGATTTCTCAAAAGTTTATAACAAATATTCATTGATCTGGTGAAAATCTGATTAAAACCAAACAATCCATTCCTTCCTCAACAAATTGATACTCTTCAAACAATAAAAGCGACATTTCATTTTAATAGAAGAACTACATCTGTAATTTATTAAAGTGGAATGTTTTCGGGTAGGTGGGATTTTTCAATTTTTTTTTACTTGTGTCTTTCTCTGTGAATCTAAGAAAAATAATCCACAAAAATGTGCCAAACCCCGAAAATGTTCTGAATCATTGCCTGATCGATTGCATTGACTGTTAATTATGAGATTAGCTCCTACTCAGGCAAGGATTTGGGCCTTTATTTCTTCATCGGTTCAAAGATTTTATTTGACATTTGCAACATTTTTTTGGTTTCCTATCTTTTCCCTCTTTTCCTTTCCTTTCATGCTTCGTTCTTGTTCTGTTTCCAGATTGTCTGAAATTTTTTAATGTGTCACCATTATTATCACACAAATTAGCATAGTACCTGTGAAAAATGATGGGAGTATTTATGTATGGCTTGGCACTACAGCCTAGGATTAGAGTATATAGGCGCTCTGCCTAGGATCAAAGTGTGTATATATATGCGTGTGTGTGTGTGAATACAGAGGAAGCCGCTTATTATAATCACAGATAATAACTTGAATAAACATGCTTCTGAATAGTTTTGTTGATATTTCCTCAGGACATTATAATGTTTATGCAAATCATCTTTAGGACATGAAAATATTATGAAGAAGATGTAAATAAACATTGAAATATAAGAAAAAATCAATAACTCTAGTCTGTTGATTGAATAAAGATTACTTTCAAGAATGTTTTCGTAAATTATCTCCATTCTTTTCATACATTAGAAATTTGATGATTATACATTTAAGAATTTGATATACACACATATTATTTTTCCTGCTTTGTCATGGAAACAATTTTATAGCTTTTGCAGTTAATTCATTTGCATTCCATTGCTCATTCAGCTTCTTCTGTCATTGAGAAATCTGAACATTGGTTTCTACATCACATGAATTAAATATAATTCTACAAGAATAAATCTGTTTTAAATTCCTTCTTACATTTCACATGACCAGCTTTTTAAAAAATGAATTATGTGTAATAAAAGCAACAAAAATTGCCCAATGCAATTATTGGATTTTTATAGCTCCGTTTTCCATCATTTACATGAAAATTCATTAGTTTTCAGTCTCCATTTTGAACAATGCTTTCTTTGCTATTTTTTATTCAACTTTGGAATAAAATCTGTTCATGACATTATAACATTTTAAACACTGATTAATATTTTTTGAGAAACGCATTACATCTAGAAACTTTTGTTATCATGAGAAAAAAGAATTATGTTTGTTCATTTCAGTTGCGGATTTCTATAAAGAGGAGAATATAGAAATACAATAACAAATGAAAGATCCAATAGTCACACTCAGAATTCTTTAGAAAGAATTACAAATCTTTTTATAGAGAATATAGGGTATTAGCATATGTCCAAGACAGACACTGAAGATAATGGAATCTCCATCCGTTGGGATTTTACTCCATCCTATGAATGCAAATAGGCCAATTATAATTGTTTTTATAAAGATTACAGATGCTGCTCAAACAATATAAAACAAAATTCTGTGGATTTTTTCCTGATTCTCAGATTTCTTTTTCTTATTTAGACAAACATCACATTATTAATTTGGTTTGATCAAAATATCTAACCTTTGCGCATCTTCTCTAGTTCTTTTTTGTTAAATATCAGATGCAATCATTAAATTTGCACTGACAATATTATCAGCATTTTTCAAAAATATATTAAGTTTATTTCTTCTTTTGGCACTACTTTGCAAAAAGAGATAATGTGTCAACTTTTTAAAAGAAGCAAGACATTTTATATATGAATTTTATTTCTTCTTTTAGTTTTGGCAACTTGTTTCTTTTAAAAGTTATGACACATTATCTCTTTCTGCAAAGAGATAATATGTCATAACTTTTTAAAAGAAGCAAGATGTTTTTTAAGTCACCAAAATTGAATTTCCAGACTATACATGAGAGGTTCCTTTATATATTTACACATATTCAAACAATTTAAGATTAATGGTTTGGAACGTTTTTGGGGAAAAATGACAAGTTTGACATGTTTAAGTATACAGACACCAATCGCAAAAAAAAAAAATTTATAAATATGAATGTAACATATTGATCATAACTTAGAGAAGATAAAATAAAAAAATATAATATAATATGCCTAGTTGTTCTATGAAAAATATCTATAATTGCTATTGAGAAAAGTCAAAAGAGGAAAATTTGATAAAGAAAGAATAATTTTGATCGAACATCCTGAACAAACAAAGCAAGGTTATATTAGAAAAATAACATCTGAGTTAGATGTTTTTGAATTTAATATGTTTTGATGCAACATTGTTAACTATAATTATATAAATAGCTTCCTTACATATATATGTATGCATGTATGTATGAAGGAAGCTACTTCTCTTTATTTCACATATATAGTTATTTGTTTGTTCGCAGTATTTGTTACTTTTATGGTGTGCCATTTGTGTATGAGAAATACCAAGTGCAGGTGTGGTTCCTTTTGGTTATTGATAAGTTGAGACCCAATGTCAGATATGCATCATGGCTTGGGTTTGCGGACAAACATTCAGGAGGGTTTTACATGTCTTGCAGGCCCTCAGGTGCAGGTGAGGTCTTTATGTTGTATTATAGCCCTCAAGTTTTAGGTGAGGGGCAGCATGCACATGAATGATCCCACCTTTAAATTTGCAAGGATTTGCATGCCCTGGCCGACTGAGGCAGAGCAATGGGAGCAAGATCCCAAGGTCATAGGTTTTATTGGAGTTTCCTTCTCCTAGGCAGATGCCCGGTTTCAGAGGAGTATACCGACAGTGTGGTGAACGTGTCAAATATAATAGTCATAGTTATGATAGATATCAGCACACTTGTGTACACATTATACAAAATAGTTTCATGACTATACATTTTAATATATTGATAGATGTATATTGATAATTACAAAGTTTAGTATGGCACAAGGGCAAATTGGGAGAGATGGAGGTAGGAAGATTGTGTGGCACCCATCTCTCAAATGGGTAGCCTGCCTTAACATTAATATTCTAGCTTTAATCTGGGCTTGGATACTGGCCACTGGTGCCAGTGGGGAATACCCATCAAGAAAGCCATGATAGCTATAACCCACTTCATTATGTTCAGGGCTGGCTAATCCATTTGGCAATCCTGGATAGTCATCTAGTGTGCAAAAGTCCTAGCCATGCACTTCAAACTGAAAGAAATAATTATTAGAATACAACCAGGAGTGCAAATTTTAAGTCTTGCATATGACACATGAAACCGTTGTGCAAATTTTAAGTCATGCCTAGGACGCATGGAGACCTTACATCGACCATGATTATGTTTGCAAAATGTCCTCTGTACAAAATAGCTTTGTAGATAAGAAATACAAAGAACAAGTATTGTTAGGGGAGGAACGGAAAATAAACTGCAACCAAGTTCGTTGTTGTGCTTATGAAATCTATTCTGCCTTCCTGTCAACAGTAAAATGAAGCTCAACACAATGAGTATTTATTCTACAATTATTTTTATAAAAATTGATGGACTTAGCAATTGGATCTGACGTCTCAGTCCATCAATTATTTTTATTATTGTGCTGACAACACAGTCACCAGAAATATAAATGATACAGAATAAGTAATAAATAAATAAAAACTGCAGAAGAAAAGGAGGAATTCCATTATCACTTCCTGCCTAGTACTTCTTTCATCTCAATTTTAGTTTCTTTTCATTGCAACTACTCAGACCGTCAGTGAGTAAACAGCACAGACCGGAAATAAAGAATAATCTCTAGGCTAACATAATGAAGTTGGTAGACTGACAGTCTGAGTTGTAGCAATGAAAAGCAACTTAAAATAAGATTAAAGAAGTATGAGTCAGGAATTGATAATGGTTGCCAGTGTTTCATCTAATAAAAGATAAATCAGGATAAAAGGAAAAATTGTCTGTAAACTTGGAGGACACGAAGCAGAGTCTAATCCTGCAAGTAGATTCTATATTGTGTACACACATTCTGGTGTCTGATAAGCCAGAATAATAATACTCCTGGTGTCACCCATTTTCCTCTTTATTGTTTTGTTTTTTTATTGAGGCTCATGTCAGAAGTAATTAACGATAGAGTGGTGATAAATATCAGCTCATGTGTCATTTTTACATTGTGTGAGCATAACATATTTTATGAAAACACATTTTAATTTATAAATGTTTTAAAAATTCATTCACAAAATGTTTGGTGTAAAATAGCAAATAATTATCTGAGTGGAAGAATGCATCCTAAATTCTTTCTCTCTGCAAAGTATTTCTTAAAATTACCAGAGATTATATGAAAATATAATGAGCAAAATGCTTTTATGATGTTCTGCATAAGAGTGCCTACAGAACTCAAAAGAAAATAATGGTGAGATTTATGTTGGCATCAATCAAGAAGTTCAAGTCTTTAAATGTTTCCCTGAAAATTTATAGAATTTTGCCATGTACCAAAAGTAATTTCCCAGGTTCATTTATGGCTGCCTTGGATTTCTTTTTGACAAAGGAGAAAAATGGTGTTAATTGAGAAACATCCTTATTATGAACACTGGGTGTATTCTCTGATGCCAGACCAATCCCCAGCAGTTCCATTACTGTAGCAGGGAATTGAACTTGGCATGCTACTCTTCTTGATTGTAGATACAGTGATCATTTAAGTCTTAATGTCATAAACCACTTGATACCACTCCTAATTGACAGTAGAGCTTTTCTGTGAAGGAAACAAAATTTGTTAAAATTATTATGTCAGTTGGAATAAAAAATAAATTAAAAAATTTACCCAAAGTTGGAAGGGAGGTAACTTTGATCAGTAGTTATTCTCCTTGTCTTAATTTTCTTATATGAAATTGAGAGCTAAATAATAAGGCTGTAATGTTTTCCTACAATAGTGTCTGTTTTTCCAGGGTTTTGTCTACCAAAAAGCCTGGGGATGGAATTGTCATGGACCTTGTATTTAGGCTCAAGTTAACCCTTTTAGAAAGATTCAGCTGAAATATTGTGATAAAAACAACAGTCATGAAGATGTTAGTCTGAAAGAATCACTGAGTGGTAACAGTATCACCTCTCTGAAAGTCCGACAGAAGAAAAAGTATTTCCAAAAGTTAAACACTGGAATTTTTAAAGGCTTGTTTAGTTTATATAGGGAATGCAAAAAGTATCTGATACATTTCAAAAAGTTCATTTTAACATCCTTATATGGCTTCAAAATTAACAGAATTTAGAACAAAGATTAGAAAATACAAAAATCAAAAAAATATTGAAACAAAATTGAACATTTAAAAGTTATGTACAAAGATTATAAATCTTTGGTTCAAGTTCTATCAATTTTGACACATTTTGCAATCACTGTATCTGTTCTGCTAGAAAACTTAAGAAAAATATTAACTTCCAAGGCATGCCTGGAGGATAGAAAGGGTATGTCCCCCCCGCCACCACCACACACACACACAAGAATCTGTAATAGCCCACACTTGGTTAGTATTGATCTTACTTTCTTTATATATGTTAGAAATATCACATAGCTCTGTATTTAGTGGCATGTGCTGATGGAGGAAACTTATTCTATGGAAAGAAAAACTTTCTTTTTGCTATCTACAGCATCAAAAAATGTGTTAGTATTCAGTGCTGACCCCCAAGTGAATATTTAGGTGACAAAATGTCTGTTCGACAGAAAGAAAACTTTTTATTATTCATCTGGATTAAAGATAATCCCTCTCCTTTCCAGATAAAAGCTGTGTCAAAGTGCATAAAAGACATGACAAGGTACACTTTAGAGGAATAGAGTTTTTATTATGGGCTCTTCACTCATTTTCACTTGAGTCAATGGCTGGCCAGCCGGCCTGCATTGGCCTAAATGATCTCTGCTGAAAAGTCAATTTCTTTCATATGGCCGAGCATCTTTGAAACACAAGTACTGATAATACATTTTATAGCACTGAAAAAAAGTTGTTCATTTTCTCAGCTGGTCTCAAATGCCATGTCTTGAATAATTCTGATTGGTCTCTTTGATCAATCATTCTTGTCTTTATCCACACCATTTTCTCTTTTATTTGAGGTGCGGGGTGGCCGAGCAGATAACATCATGGAGAATGAACTCGGCTGAGACAGTTTGTTCATTTACCACTAATGCCCTTGGGAAAGGCATGAATCTACCTCTCCTCCCCCCAGCTATGGATAAATAGTACAAGGTGAAGTGAGTGATGCCACTTTGGGTGCTTGTCTAAGTCTAATTCACATATTGCAAACAGTGATATTTTGAGCACGAGCAGGGATGGCTGAAGCCGTAGCCAATGTAAGGGCATTACTTACTTCCTTTTCCTTTATTTCTTTCATTGATTCATTCACTTCCAAGTTTTCCTCTGTTTTTTATACCAATTAGAAAATGCCTGTTGCTTTGCTAACAGTATACTTAGGGATGGAAATCTAAAGCACTGTAGTATATGGAAAAAAAACTCCCACTATCTCTCTTCCTCTCCTCCCCTTCTTAATCTTAATCCCCTGCCCCAACCCTCCAAGTCTCTAGTCTTAAAGTGAATTGGGTAAAAAACAAAATTTACACATCAAAAACAGTTGCTGCAGTAGTAGTAGTTAAATTACCAGCAGCCAGAAAGCACATGTACACACACAGCAGAACTTGCCAACTATAGCACAGTGGCTAGCAAGTTCATTTCACTAGGGTAGTGTGTTTTATCCTCATGGGTGCTCCACAATTGTGGCCTCCTGCCAAACTAAGCTTAGTAAATGACCATATTTTGTGTGCCTCACTCTGGGGAAAAGCTAGACATAATATTACTACTGTAGTGAGTTTAATTTTCACTAAGTACCCAGAACTTGTGGCCTTGTATCAATCTAAATCAAGCTTAGTAAATATCAGTAAACAGGAGTTGTGGCTACCCATTATTGTTAATTAATCAAATGTTGATTACAGATACATATCTCTCCCCAAATATTAGAAACCGTCAACCAAAACTGTCAACATATTCTTCAGTTTTTAAGAGATTCAGGCTTGCTGGCTGGTTATATATGTGTTATGCATACAGGCCACATCAATAAAGCTAGAGGGCTGAAAATTCAATTTATAATGTGATTTTATGCTAAATTGGACCCTTAGTTTGTGTCCACCAGCTTGTTTTTGGAAATTCAAACTTTTTACTAATCCAACAAAAGGCGAGTGAAGTAACTTATTCATTGATCATCCTTTTTTTCTAATTTTTCAATTGATCATCCCCAACACGGCATGCTGCCAAAAGATGTTGGTCATGTGATGGTTTCTATTGAGTTACTAACCAGAACTTTCTAAAGTTATATCAGCTGATTTATCTTCTGTTCAGTTTAAAAACTTAGTTTTTTTGTTCATTTTGTCCTTCGCTATTTAACTAGATTTAGATAAAACTAGAAAGCTCTCAGAGAGCGCATACCTCCGCCAATGCCATTATTACTTAAAACTGAACAATTCCACTACCACGCTATACTTCCATTATGATGATGTCACTGCTGTTATTACACTACACTTCCATTATGATGATGTCACTGTGATTACATCACTACTGTGTTATAACATCCAAAAAGTTGAAAAATTATCTTATTTCACAATATAATCAAAATAGCAAAAGAATTCCTGGATCTGTACCGAGATTTAATCACTTGTTCCTTGGCAAATGGCCCACCCTTCCACAAAATGTCATTGAAATTCATTGAAGAATTTGGGAGATATTGTGTCGAAAACAGACAAAAATGGGTGAATATATGTTGGCAGAGGTAAAAAAACTTAGATAGATACATAGATTCTTGTCCCTTTTCCTTTTAGCTATTAAAGCAAAATGACTCTAGTCGAGTTCATTATCTAATTCAGCTATTGTTTCCATCATTTATTCTGTGTCCCTATTAATCTGTCTAGGTAGCTCGGCAGACATTTGTCTCTTTTCCTTTCAGTGAATAAAACAAAACGACTGAGGGATTAGATATCATATTCAAATTATTTCTTCTTGTCTGTGTTATTTCTGCATCAAACTATACTGACTATTTTCTCAACTTGAAAGCCAAAAGTTACTCTTTGCCAAACCAGAAGAATTATTTATAGGATAAGGCAGAATATTCTACTAAATGGTCCCCTAGAATACAACTTAAGAAAATCTATATTGCAAAGAAATGATTAAGTGGAATTTAGTTCATAAAAAAAACCGTTTAAATTGTTATTATCATTAAGACCCTTTTATTGTCCCTGTGACTGCTTCTGTACTCAAACTGTTTTAATGTCAACTTTTTTCTGAAAGAGAACATCCTAAGGAACATTTTGGTACCCTAAATGTAGAATCATGGGGGGAGTGCACGGTAGCCCCTGCTGGCCCCCGGATTATATCTAATTAAGTCTATATAAGTCTGGTATTTATGTTTCATCTTCAGTTATGGCTTCAGATCTGATTTTGGTGGGAGACTGGTTTCTCTCTTATAAAAACTTTTTAAATACAGGGTCCGTGTGAAAAGTGTCCAACCATTTTGAATATGTTGTGTGGCCTTAATGTTACTTGGCAACCAATCAGAAAGGACCTTACTGTGCATGCATAAACAGACACACTCCCATGGGGTTACTCAGTCAGCATTGAGATGCCATTCAGTAAGCTTGTGTACTGTGTGACTGTCACATTAACAATGGATGAGAGAGTAGATTTCACATGTCTCCTGCAGGTCTTTTGGCAAAACAATACATCACCTATGTCTGTCAGCCCTCCTACAGTCCAGATCTGGCTCCCTGTGACTTATGGCTTTTCCCAAAGCTAAAATGGACTGTGGATAAGATTAAGGAGAATGCAACAAAGCAGCTGATGGTGATCCCTCTCTTGTATAACTCAAATACCAACTGCTTGATTTAGTACTACACCCATTTGCATCATGAAAGTGAAAGTTGGTAAGGAGATCAGCATTTTGGGCCTCTGAGATGGGGTTGCAGCTGGTGCATCACACCAGTGCCCAGAGGATTAAGGGGAGCCCTCTTAAGTTTTTTCGGTACAGCTACCAGAGGATGAAGGTGTTTGTGCAGTGTGTGCATATATGGGAGGTGCCCCAAATCAGCTTTGCACTGCCTTATAGAATTCCTCTCGGAGGCCTTGTCAGCATCTAAGCATCTAAGTGCTAAATAAAATGTCAGACATTTAAAAAAGACAGACTAAATGACAGTAATGGAAGCCTAATGCCAGTTCTTTGAATATTTTTACTTGTTTTAACTTCCTCTTCCTTTAAAAAGCATTTTATGCTAATAGAGTTTCTCCCATTTCTGTCTTGAAGAATTCTGATTTCAATATTCCTTATGACATAAGGATTGATGTAATAATAAGCCATAATGACACTAATGAAGAAAGACATATCAGAAGACTATG
>VCCN01001050.1:3757205-3780175 GCA_006491835.1 Architeuthis dux | reverse complement strand
TATTAAGCTTTTAAACATTTTGTAGCAGTATTTAAAAATCCATTAGTTGAAAACCAGGTATATTTAATCTGATATTATGATTAACTTTGTTGAATGATGCTGAGAAATGAACAAGTGAAAAAAATATCCTTGGGGTGATTTTATTGAAAAGAAAACTGATTTTGTTAATACAGGTAAACCACGGCAACTGATGATTTAGTACCTCTTTTAATCTGGACAAAATTATGTGTGAACACTTGAATTTCTCGCAGCTCACACACTAGTTCACTGAGTGGACATATGTTAATGTTGTTCGTGGAGCCCTCTCTTAATTGTTTATACTGTGGTAGTTGTTACTGCTCCATTCATTCTGTAAAATTCCTAGCATAATTTCTGACTCTTAGAATAAAGCATAAAAGGTTGTCTAAAATATTATAATCTACACTATTGTAGCAAACAGTTACCTACCCCTACTTTTTTTTTTCTACCTTAAAGTTCAGATGAACTTAAAATTTCATTTTTTGACTAATCATGTTCATTTTTATCAGATTGAACTGGAAATTTTTCTGGATTCTCCTAAGCATTTAAAACTGCAAATGCCCACCAATCTTTCCTTGCAGATTGTTTACATACAGACTTGTTTGTTAATCTATTTTTCATTGCTTTCTATCTTCTTCCTTACTTTTCTCTTTCTTTTCTGTATTGGTTTATTACAGCTTAATACCACAATACCTTGAATAGTGTGGTTTTTGATGTAGTACGGTTGAGACATTGCTGTACAAATTAATGTAACTAAGTATAAGTTGGAAAAAAACACGCTAAATTGTCATTATTTAAGATGCGCAAGTGCTGAGAGGTGTAGGGGGGTGTTGCATGATGTCTGGGGGTGGTTTCGTGATGCAGCACTCAGGAAGTCAGCTGGATGTTATATGTCAATGAATTCATGGTTGAAAAGTTGTAAATAATTTGAGAACCAGAGACAGAAGGTGTTTTTATAAATTGTTTTGCTTTTTTGTGTGGAAATGTCTTGTTTTTGCCTTGGCTGATATTTTTTTTAAAAATAGAGCCACGAATAAGAGAATGATGGCTACAAAAGTAAAAGTTGAAAAACAATCCTGTCCCATTGTCTGAGACAATGTTATGGGGAGTGGGGTGAGGGTGAAAAGAAAGGTGAAAGAAAAAGTTTGCGAGAAAGAAATAAGTATATATTAAGCGAAACCAGATTTTATTAGACAGAAGTCAAGGTGTGATATAAAATAGTCTTACTTCAAGGTTACCAAGATAATGTTTTTTGAATTTTGAAACTTTTATGGATTTAAAAAATTTCAAAATATTTTTCTTTATTTGTAATGAATTGATTTTGAGTTTTTATGAGATTCTCGGTCAAAAAGAAGTAAACTGTCATATTTTCTTAAAACGTTCTTATAAATGAAGAATAGGCCTGAGTCATGCTGTGCTTTCCTCTAAACTTGAAATGTGTGGCCAAAAACGTGCACAATTCAATTGTTTGTAAATATACAAAGGCAAACAGAATTACAATTGGATTTAACAATAGCAAACTCAAGTAATCACAAGATTACTGACATATCTTTTTCCATTGTTCTCAAATACGAGGGGTGTCACAATTCAACATTATTCTGAGCCAGTCTTCCATGTAGCATGGTTCTGGATTGACATTTGTTTCCTGTAGCTTTTTTTTTGTTGTTTGCAAACACGTTTGGTGATTTCCACGATGGTTGATCAAAAAAGGAGAGTGTGATGAAGATTTGTTTTCTTGGAGGGAAAACTGCAGCTGAAACAATTGTAATGCTTTGAAAAGCTTTTAAGGAAGAGGCTTTAGGTAAAACACAAGTCTAAGAGTGGTATTTGTTTTTTTAAATGTAGTGAAATGTTACTCAAGGACCAACAACAATCTGTCGACCTTCAACCAGCCAAAATGACTAAATTCTTGAAAAAGTTTGCCATGCAAACAATGAAGACTGTCATTGGACCATTCATGCGATATCTGAGGTGACTGGTTTGTTTTGCAGTTAGTTTATGCCAACAAATGTTAATGGAATATTTGAAAATGAAACGTGTTTCTATAAAATTCATGCCCCAGTTGCTCACAGAGGATAAAAAAACAACTGTTTGTATGTTTGCCACGATTTAAGGGAAGTTTGAAATGACCCACAATTTCTTTCCAAAGTTGTGACTGGGGATGAGACTTTCATTCTAGTTATTTTGTGGTCAGAGCTGTTATCCAAATTTCTTAGATGAAGCATTGTTATTATTATTAATTTTTGTCTAGTCTTTCTATCATCTTAGTTCTGTTGCTTTTCATCACAATAGAATTGATGTTTACATCTAATACTACATGTGTTAATAAAAAAAACAATATAGCATGGGTATAATATAGAGGGTACAGGTATCTTCCACTTTTCGGAAGTTAGCTTTATGCCACTGTTTCTCTTTTATGAAAAAAGGTGAAAAGCAGAAACAGCATTTATTCTGTGGCAAGTCATTATAGAGGCAACGTATACTCTCTTCTTTTCTCCTATGCCCTTAGTTTCCAGTACCTTGCACCACCACAACCTCATACGATTATCACCATTTTGGGGGTCTTGGAATGTTCAAAAGATTTTCCCATATAAATTAATCGTAATTGCTTCTTCACTTTACCCCACTTTGAAAGATTTTTATAAAAACGCTCTATTTTCAGATAGCAAGCAAAACCTGTATTGGGTAGAAACAGAGGCATAGCTAGAGATTATGGGGGATTTAGGAGCCCTGGAGGCTTGGCTCCTTCAGGGGCCACCTCCAACATTTAGTGAGATTTGTCAGTAGAAATGCAGTAGGTGAATTTATAAAGCATTTTCAAATAGATTAACCCCCGCTCCCCTCAGCTACACTTCTGGGTAAACAATTTATAAATCTTCCAAAATTCTGAAACCTACATCTGGTTGCTTGACTCATACACCCACCTGTAAAATAAAAGGACAGTGAAGCCAAAGTCTGTTCATTATATGTCAACGGAAATATCATAGTTTCTCACTAATGTCAGTAAGCAGAGAAAAGGCAAGAAATAGGAGAATGGGTGATATTTACTGAGCAAATTTCTTCCTGATAAACCAAAAAAAATAAAGGTCAAAGTATTGATAAACAAAAAATAAAATAGTGAATTTACATATCGCGTAAATTTTATTGTTTGCATAAATCATTGCATAAATCTTATGTTCTCAGTTAATGCCAAGAATTATTTAGAATCTATATAAAACAAAATAAAATCAATAAATGATCTACTTATATAATGAACAGTGAGATTTGTTATGTTTCTTTCTCTGTCCGTAACAATGAACTCTTCTAGTTAAAGGTAGAAATGATGATAAAAATATCTCTATCTGAAACAATGGACTCTTCCACTGAAACAAATTCAGTAGTTTCTTTTCTAAAAAAAATAGAAATTCAAATATATCTGTGAACCTTTTATGGGGATTAACTAGTGAAATCAATAAATCTGTGCTTGATTATTAGTTCCTGTGTCTACCAGGATTTTAGAACACTTACTAATACTATTAAAGTTGGTTTGACAATGCAGGGATTGGCAAACTAAGGCCCGTGGGCCAAATCTGGCCTGCCAACTGTGATGTTGCATACAAAACTCTCTATCTTTAGTTAGCAAGCAATAACATTCTGTAATGAAAAACAGAGCAAAAGTCTCATTTTGGCAGTGACCTCAAATGAATCAATGTTTTATAGCTAAAAGATGTTTTAACCTTATGCCTTCCTGCTGTTCTATTAATATACACAACATTTGGACAATATATGTTCCCCAAAAAAGAATTTCAATGTGGAAGTTGTAACGGATACATATCACATATGTATTTTGAACTCAAACAAAAACACTTTGGTCCTTTAAATAAAATCATTGACACACATATTTTCCATGGAACACCCAGGTTTAGATATTCCTGAACCCTATTTATCTGCCCACAAGCGATAACTGGCCGCACACAACATGAAAATATCCACTTACACAGTAATATGATATGCATTGCAGACTAAATGTCTACGAGAATACTGTCACCTATCCTATTTAACTTTAGCGAGTTGACAAGAACCACACTGAAAAGCTAACATTTCAACCTGCTAGACACCTTCCACTTACCCATTCCTTTAAGAAGACAAACTCATTTCGATCTTCATCCACTCATAATTTTGTTTCCTAACAGAACTACGGTCATTCCAACATTTACCAAAGAGACGCGCACCTCTCTTCCAATTTCAAATTATGTACGTACGCATTCACATATATATACAACATAAGTCCTTCCTTACTTACATCTTCAACCAACGAAGAACTTTTTAATCTAGTAAGAAAGTAGTAAACCAAACTTTTAAAAGCAAATTCTTCTTCTCTATAGATGAGAACTAACCTTATTAATAACATGCATTCTGTAATAAACACATTTCTTTTTATGTTACAACTGTGTTATGTATCTTTATTCTTCTGCAATGTTAAATGTGCATCCTGCATTGTCATGCATTATTTCTTTTACTACTGCAGGAAGAAATAGAGAAAGAAAGACACAACAAATCTTTCTTCACACACATTGTGAACATAGCCTTTCTACATCTCTCTACCATTGGCACCTTAACACACAGTCAGTAAAGCTATTACTCTATCTATATTTCTCATAGCAGTCAAACCCTTAATATTATTACTACTACTACAGCTATCAACTTACTACTACTGTAAGCTTTTGGTCTTTTGACATATATTAACAGATTAAAAATGCAACAAAAGATTATGTACTTACAGGTCCTTTTATTCAAATAATGGCCGCGGTCAACCACACACGTGTATCCTTCTGAGCTCTGTCTTCTACTCAATAACACAATACAATAATGGCTGCTTGTTGACCAGAACGTAAAACAGCTCCCCCTAGCGGAAGTCTTCTGCCTAAGGGGATAAACTCATGATTCTTCCTTAATAACTACGATCATTTGTTTATATTGTAAACTTCTTGTTCCAGACTAAGTCAGATATTTTTAATATCAATATAATAACTTTGCTTATTATAACTGGTAACCCTCTTGTTACAAAGTTTATGTAGGCATATGAGTGGACGTGCATGATAAGTGCCCAATGAACCATTTTTAAAAAGTTGATATTTTTTTTTAGAGCTACAATGCTCAGTTTTTTTTTTTTTATTATTTTGAAGCTTGAACACTCTGCATTATGAGTCTTCAAGCTTCAAAATCTTTTTAAAAACTGAGCATTTTAGCTCTAAAATAAATGAAAATATCAACTTTTTAAAAACAGTTTGTTGGGTACTTAGCATGCACGCACTCACTCATACATTCTTAGTGAAAAATATTTAAGTAATAAAAACAATATCTTTCCATAGCCTTGTATGATCATTGTTTCATTTTTATTCACCTTGGGCCACAAGGCATAAAAATACTTCAATACTGCCTCCCTAAAAATTTGCTGATTCCTGATTTGATGAAATAAAAACCGAAAAGGAATCAATCTTAACTGCTCGCTTATACAAGCACAGTAGCTGTTGCTCAACAGTGTGGACAGCAGAAATGAAAGTACATTTAATGCTAAATAAAATCACTGTAGAAGACAATGGTGTAATGCTTGTTTATCTTCCCATCTCCTAATTTAGTAGCAGCAATAACAAGCTGTAAGGAGAAAATCAAAAAGGTGCATATTCAATGATGTTGAAAGAAAAGAGAAAGTTATTTGTATCCAACATGAATATAAAACTTACTAACAATTCAACAAAGGGAAAGAAAAGACAAAAAGGAACATGCATGTATGAGGTGTGTTCCAAAAGTTTTGAATCCAAAATACTTAATGAAATGCTTCTGAGATGTAAATCACAAGAAGATATTGTGAGAAATCTAAATATTCAAATTTTTGAAAATAATACATTATAATAAAGCAATCAAATAAAACAATAATTTTGGATCATTGTCAAAGGGATCATAGTCACGCTGAAAATTTTTGGAACACTCTTCATGTGTATAGCAATAGCATTTGCTAAGAGAGATTGAGTGGTCATTTTGTCTCTGAACAACGTCTGTTCTCTGTACTTAAAATGTAGTAAACCTATATTTTTACTATCTACACAAGATATTTAATTCACATGAAATTGTGAATTCATTTGCCACTGGCTTAGAAATAGATATTTAGCTTGAAAGTTATTTTATACAAAGTTTAGTAGTTTTATTTAATTTTTATAAAGGTTAGTAATTTGATAGCACTTAAGTAACGTCGTTAGAAATTACTAAGTATGAAATGTCAGATTGTGTACTGTCTGAGAATGCACAGGAAAGATTTACAAAAAGTTTAGAAGTTAAATTGAAACTGAAGATACGTTGAAATGAAATGTTCATGTTCTTTTGTAAGAAAAGAATGGATAAGGCCACGGTTGCAGTGCTGCAGAAGCTCACTGGAGCACTGCCCCGACACCACTTACAAAAAAAAAAAAAAAAATGCTAAAGCAAGCCTGTTTTTTTCATATTTAAAGGAATGTTGGAGTCAGTCATTTGATGAAGAAGTATTCATATCTACATGACAAATTTTGTTTATCGGCCCCTTGGTTTTAGCTTGGACGGCTACATCGGCAAAGTGTCCAAGAAAGGCCAGACGATCTTTTAGAACATCTTCGCTTGTTGCTGTCTCGGAGCCAAAGAGAAAGATTTCAGTTTTCACACTTCTTTGTGTGACCTTGGATACCTTGGATAGCAAAACATACAGCACAACAAAATAAACACAGAGGCAGAAACTGAGTTTAGCACATCGCCTCAGCTATTTATATTGCCTTAAATAAAACCATGGAATGGACACGCATGTTCATCAGAGGCAAGACACACATGTGTATCGTGTGGCAGTGAACTTAGAACCAAAATTGGTGCAACATTCATTCACTGTTCGAGTTTTCAGAATAAGGAATTAGACAGGATTAATTTTACTTTAAAAAAAATGACCAACTAGGATTGAACCATAAAGCCATGAATTTGATACTCAGATTAAGTAAAAGGGATTATTCTTTGCTTCTGTTATTCATTTCTTTTTTAATTCTGGAATTCCTTAATCCAAGAAATTAGATTAAACTGTGTACAACATATTTGATTGAAATTAATCCAAGCATTTTAGAGTTCCACTGATCCATCCACATACTCTGATCCTCTTTCAGAATAGAGGTTTCCTCTGCAATCTGAAAGTAGAGCCAAAATGGCATGAAGCAAAAAAGCAATTACCATTAATTTATATGAGAAAAGACCCCCAAAAATGGTTATAACGGCATGTTAGACTTAGTCGGCGGAGGTTCGGGTATGGGAGAGAGAGAAAGAGGGTGCACACTGCCTCTATAATGGCTTGCTGCAAAACAAATGCTGAATGCTATTTTCACTTTTTACCATTTTTGTAAAAGCAAAAAAGTGGCGTAAAGCAAACTTTCGAAACGTGGAGGATATCTGTATATTATTTGCTTTGATATTTGATCAGGCTGGTATTTTTTGAAAAAATATCTTATCAGAAAACTTTTGCCCCAACCACAAAGCATATTGCAACTTTATGAAAATATTGCTTATTTTTAAAGCTGAACTGTGACAGTTGAAAGCTATGATGTAACTAAAAACCAGTTTGATGAGATCCATTACTACAAACTCATCCAAGAGAAGGAAATTCCTGATTACATGTCCTTTTCCTGAGCAATTAATCGTGTAAAAGCTGTTGTATTTGTGTGGCAAAAACATACCTGGTTATATACTCCAATATATGCACTTGTTCTGTTATGGCTGAGTATTCAAGAAGAGATTTAAAGACAACAGGGGGGGGGGGATTCTCTGAGTCAGGTTGGTTTAGCCTCCCAGATAAACTTATAACAAAGGAGAAAAGAGGAAACACTTACCATATTTCTTTGTGTATAACACGATTCTTGTATAAGATGAGTACTAGATTTAGAAGTAAAAACTTTACATTTCTGCAGTCCCACATGTTTTTCTGCTTCGATGTTCCAAATTTGTGTACTGCAATACTGCAGTTATACAATATGTCCACTGTAATTATTTTAATTTCATCAAATAAAATAACAGGAGAAAAGAAAGATACATGCTACAATTTGAAGCCATTGTTTGATTTTTCAATTTAATTATTTTAATTTATTTTAGTTATTTATATTGCAGGTGTTTCACAGGAAGGAAATAAATATTGTAGTACTCAAAAATTACAGTCAATCCTTTCAACCCGAGCTCCTAAGGAGAAAAGCTCAACTTAATAATAAAAAAGTTTCATTCTCTTACTACTGAATACTTTTTCCAATTCATTTCATTTTTACAGTAAGTCAAATATATTTCATAGTAGGGGTGAGGTGGGGAATTGCATCACCTCTGTAATCAAATCGGCTTAATTTTAGTAACATATCATTTTTTTTCTGCATATATATAGGTATAGCACGACCCTTCCTATTTTTGCTCAAAGAAAAAGATTTTTACACAAAGAAATACAGTACTTTCAACCAAGACAAAATGTCCTTTTCTGTCTTTAACTTGTTTGCATTCAAGATTCTCAATAGATTTAAACCTATAACAATGAACCAATGAAAGCTATTATCATTGCATTAGGATGTGCGAAGGGGCCTAACTGTTACCAGAAAACCAAATCGGCAGACTGAGTTTGAGCTTCGGATGAGACTGCTTGCATTCACTTTGCACTAATGCCATTGGGAAAGGCATGAATCCACTTTTTCCTCTAGCAATGAGTAAATAGCTGGGCAGTTGGAGCCCTTTAGCCTTGTAAGACAGTCCATCTCAGAGAGATGGTTACTTTGATAACAAAAACTTACGGCTTGAGAGTTGCCATAGCTGGTTGCAAACCTGATTAAAAGTAGAAGGGTTGGGCATGGGGCTAGCAACTCCACCCATAAAAGCCTACTTGCTATTGAAACCACAGCAGAGTTGTTGTGGCCCTATGCTCCACAGGAAATCTACAGGAATAAACCCTAACTTTGCATTAACCTAAACTCTTCAGTGTTAACAATGACAAAGTTGTTAGAATTCCAATTTAAATTCATGTAATGGAATAATAGGTATATTCTAATTATATGACTAACTTTTCTGGTGAGGTCAAAGGTTGTTCATGACATGCAGACCCTGCCTTATAAATTCTCTTGCCTCAAAGCCAATTACAGATTAAGAAGTCAATGTGCTAAGAAATAGCATTGGTCTTGTCTTCCAAGACTTGGGTTAATATAGTAATACTCCCTATCCACATAGTACCTGTCAAAAATGATGGGATTATTTATATATGCATTTCTGCGCACTCTGCCTAGGATCAAAGTGTCATTCTCAGGCACTTCTGCCTAGGATCAGAGTATAGTATCGGTGCACTCATTGAAAAGTATTACATACATATACATTGCATTTTATATATGTAGATTATAAACTTTCTTATCTTCTCCTTTTATCTCTGTATTTTCTTTTGACATGTTTTTATCGTTTTTGTCTTACTAGATTTGTCTTAACAACAACAAAAATTATATTCAATTTAATATTTTCTTACAATTAAGAATCTATTTCTTCCTATTTTTCAGGTAAGTCCCTTTCTCTCTGCTGTCTTCAAAGGTAGGAAGAACAATATTCTAAATTATCTTCTTGAAGCAATTTTATATAGAACATTGCAGATGTAAAATATCCATTTTAAGAAATTTAGTAACTTTCTATGGAGCATACATAGTGTTTTGTAGAGAAATCAGTTCATAGATATCATCTTCATCAATCAGTCATTTAAAGTTCATTGTCAGAAATAGGCCTTCCCTATGGTCTGCCAGTCTTTTCGCTTCCCAGCATCACAGGGCCAAAACATTTTGAAGTAGTCCAGATTATCATACCATTTTATTTTTTGCCAGTCACAATTTTGCTTATCAGCTCGAGGGATCAATATTGTGAGTCGTGATGTTCAGCAGTTATCTGATATCCTTGCAACCAGGACTAGGAATAATCTATCATCAAGTGAATTTAGTATGGCGTGCTAAAAGATTTATAGCAGATGAAAACAGAATGCGGGTGTTTGTGTAGTGTTATTGGGGGGGGGGGCTTTGCACCGTCTTATAACATTCCTCTTGCAACATAGCCTGCCCATTGCTATCTAAGTTTCCTAATGGCATCTTGGATATCTCTGTCACCTGTTTTTTCTTTAATGTTTGGTGGGTTTTTTTGTGATCTTTCCATGTGATGTTTAGCATGATTTTTTCCTGTGCACATTGCATGGTTTTTAGTTTGACAGCTAATTTCTTGGTTAAGTTCCATGTTTTAGCTTTGTAAGTGACTATCAGGAGATTGTAGATCAATAGGACCTTCTTGTTCTCAAAGATGTAACTTGCTCTGCTGAAAGCATGCCAACCAAGAATGATTCTTCACTTGAGGATTCCATGGAGATTCCATATCCTAGTTAGATGTAGTGATCTACTTTTTTCAGCTCTATGTTAGAAAACATCAATCAAAACTGTCACCGTAGGTTTGTCTGGCTGCCTGCCTATATATCATGCATACAGGCTGTGCCAATGGAGCTAGAGGGCTGAAAATTTAAACATTTACTCCTTATTATGTTTAGAAAAAAGAGTTTTTGTGTTTTTTTAAATTCCCATCCCTAAATAGGGATTAAGTGGGAGGTTCAATTGACAGTGTGAGTTTATGCTAAATTGGTCCCTTAATTTGTGTCTGGCAGCATCCATGCTTCTTTTTTTAAAAATCAGACTTTTTTAGTGGTCATTGCCAAATAAAAGGCAAGAGAAGTAACTTATTCATTGATCACCCCCAACATGGCATGCTGCCAAAAGACATTGGTCACATGACGGTTTTTATTGACTGACTAACCAGACCTGTTTTTAATTTTAATTGTTGACTCTCTATCCTCAACGTATTCATTGCACATGACATTGGTTTTATTGAAGTTCATGTGAGACCAACTTTCTAGCTTTCTCTACTCAGCAAGTTGTATATAAAAAAAATCTTCATTTATTGCACATAACATGCCTTTGAGTAATTAATTTCCTCTGATACAGCTCATTGCCTTAAACAACCTTTTTAATTTCCTCAATGATTCAAATGGTAGTTGTGTGTTAATAAAACCAAGTAACCACTCACAATTTAACTCAGATTAAGCTGCTGCTGCTTATTTTTGACTCCAACTGAATAGTATGACTAAATTTATTTTAAATATTTGTTGTTGAGATTTTAGTTAATGGATCATAGTTATAAATTCCACTACAGTTGCTTAGTGTTATCTATCAATTTTACTTTATCATCTTGGATTGGTTGGCTTCAGAGTTCTATTGAGAATGAAATATCAAGAATCATGACAATTAAAAAAGAATGGAAAAAGAAAATTAAATGAATTACAACAATTATGCAACAACTTGAAAATTCATGAGAATTAATACAAGTTGAAAAAGGTTTTATAGACAAAATCATATATATGATGAAAAGGTTAATGGACATATATTATATACAATTACTTACAATATTGCACAACATGATAATGTATCACAAGCAATGTTCCCTCTAATTTTTTGTAGTCAGTGAGTGCAAAAATCTTATATAGTGCACATTTCTTTTCATGTGACAAAACTATATGTGCACTTTTAAATTCGACCTAGGTAATCAATATTTTTTCAATAAAAACTTAGTAAGCTATCTATAGAATTTGAAATCTATAATGCACACATTAATTGCTTTTGTGTGCTGGTTGCAAAATGTATGTGCACACATGCACAGCTTAGAGGGAACTATGATCAGAAGTATTATTTTCAGCGTTATTAAGAGTTAATTATTAAATACATTGTGTGGACATAATTTG
The DNA here is from genome assembly GCA_006491835.1 of Architeuthis dux. NCBI lineage: Eukaryota > Metazoa > Mollusca > Cephalopoda > Oegopsida > Architeuthidae > Architeuthis > Architeuthis dux. The sequence goes on along the minus strand of VCCN01001050.1, from coordinate 3,768,342 downwards.
TATGAGTGGTAGAATATATTCTTATTTTGAGTAATGCAGCCTTCTGCAGAATCTGAGTGTACACTGACAGAATTGGCTTTCTGTCATCTATTTAACTGTTTTCATCAGCACCAAAAGTGTTTGGGGGAAATGGATTACTGTTCCTTCTGATTGGTCCATAAATGTGATTTGCTTTTCTGTAATTGGTTGAGGCAATTCAAATTTGAATTTGAATTTATTTTTGGCAGGCTATCCGCCTAGTCTCTTTTGATCCAATTTCTAAGTATTTAAGTGTAGTCAAGCGTTTTTGTCATTTGTGATTTGGGAGTGGTAGCAATCACTTCTGGTTGCTACACAATTTTTCAATCCCTTTTCAACAGATGGTACACAAGGAGCTAAAAATGTCAGAGCACACAATCATTTTTTTTTTTTAATCTTAGAATAATTTTAAATTTACATTTTATTAACTGTCCTTCAAAGATGTTTTTTAACAATTGAACTCCTTCTTGTTGTTTATGTTGTTAATACAACATTTCGGCCAATCCATTCTATGGCCTCCAGTTGTACTATGCAAATGTAATGGTGGTAAACAGACATTTTTCTCTCTAATGATAACAACACTTATAATGTAGAATTTGGGTGTTTTCCTTTCCTTTCCTTGTTAGGCCTGGATTCCCATACCTTGTCCCCGTTGAGTAGCTGGAAAATTAGATTAGTTAAGAGAAACAAATATATACTTTTGTATCTTCAAAGAGTGAAGAGTTGTTTGCGATGCCTGAAGTCATTAGTTTACTTTGAATGTTACAACACAGTAAGGATCTTTCTGCTTCTCTCCTAATGAGGATGATTGTTCCAAAAACATTAAAAGAAATATTACAAAATATCATAGCAATTTAGACCACAAAATTGTCCTCCTAGACATAAAATATTTCAGACTTTTCCTTAATTTGATAAACAAAATCTTGTGTAACATTCAAGAAACATTAAAATAAATTTACTGTATTTTATTGAATTACTTTCTATAATTTATTTTATTGTTATTTTTTTTACATCTTCTACTTGTGCCATTCATTTATAGAGTGATTTATTTATTCCAGTTTTCTTTGAAGAAATAATCTAGAAAAAAAGAAAATTAATTCATCTATTCTAACTTGATCACTTTGAAAGATTTTAAACTAGCACAAAAACAACCTGTGGTAAGATTCAAAGCTTCTCCTTAAACAACCAATCTTGCTCTTTTTCAAAACAAGAATGGTTCTTTAAATATATACTTGATTTTTTTCTTTATTTTTATGTTTATAATCTATCCAATTCCAGTGTGTTTACTCTCATAATTTATCCTGAAGAATCAAGCTTTTTGTTTCACAGATATACATTATCATCATCCTAAACATCATGATTGCATCATTAACTTGAATCATTAACCCTCTAACAATAAATATTGTCTGAAGTTCCAAAATGTATCAGTTTCATTATCCCAAAGAATTTTTTTTGTTGTCGATTTTACGCTCAAAGTTTTATTTTATTACTTCTAGTGTTTGACCAGCTCAACTCATTTGGCCACTACAGTTATTCTGAATTATACTTTACTCTGACAGAACAAAGAATGAAAGAAAGTGTTCCAAATTGAGTTAACCAATATTGAGCCCAAATCTGAGCTTTGTAAGCAACAAGGTTAAAGAAAGAGTCAATGTTTTTCAAAGTTGACAGGTAAATCAATGTTGCTGGCTTATTCCTGACTTGCGAGGATTAGGGGAGGATGGTCTGTCAAACTTCTACAGGCTCGTAAGTGGCTGTGGAACCAAATCCGTATGGCACAGACCTTTCCACACTTTGGGAAAGGGAAGCCCTGGGCTGGTAGATTTCTTTTGTTCTTTTCTCTCCTCCTGTCTGTGCTGTTTTTTTTATTTTATTTAAGAGGACATCTGCTCACACACACTGAATCCACTATTTAGTGTTAGGTGCCTTCCTTAGTAACTTGGTGAGCAAAGACTGCCAAGCTCTAGGTTTTTTGTCTAGATGGACTACCTTATAGGACTGAGGGGCTCCATCTGCACTGCTATTTTCCTCATAGCTGGGGTCCGGGAAGTAGAGTCATGCCATTCCCAAGGGCATTAGGGCAAGTGATTACAAACTACTCAGCCAGAATTTGAACTTGATTCACTGATTCTATTTTCCGTGACATTAAGTTTTTTTGAGGGGGATGTGGAGTAATTTTCAAAAACCAAAAAACGTTTTCTTGACATAATAAGGATGGTAACCGGACAAATCGGCCACAGACAAGTCGGCCGCGGATAACATGGCCTCCAATATTTCATTTTTAAAGGCGAAAACGTGAAACCGAAATAGAATCAAAATATGTAAATCTAATGCAATTTACAATAATAAGTTAATTCATGTTCGTTGTTTATATCTTTTTTCAACTTTTTATCTCGAGTAATGTTATTTAATTTTTTTATTTATTTAATGCACAAGATTGATAAGAGTTGAGTGTAAAATAAAGTTGGTGCAGCACAAAAGTTTTCACGGTGGAGCAATTAAATTGCTGCAATATGATGAAAGTTTCCACAGAAAACGGTGTCAAAACAAATTTATACCAATATTTAAGCTTTCTGTTTATTTGTTGCAATCAACTGTATTATCTTTGTAACGGACACACTCTGGTCAACAAGTGGAAAGCACTTGACACATAATTTTCCTAAGAAAATCTAGATTTTTACTCCGAGAAATAAAGTTATCTTGTCAGTTAGTGTTTTTAGATAACCAATTTTCAGGACATGAAAATAATGTACATAACTCACAACCTGATACCCTTTGCAGACAATATGTCTGGCAAAACAATATATATTGTCACCTTACATTTCATCTTGGAAACTTGATGATACCCAGTTCAACACACAACAATTTCAACCAGCCACACATCCACCACCCTATAAAAAGACCAGCTAGTCTTTATCTTTGTTCAGGTCCAGATTTGTTACCTAAACAAATCAGCTGAGAACTACTTTTTCTGTAATAAATATATTTCTTATTATCGTTGCCAAGTATTTGTATTCTTTATTCTTATTGATTTATTTACCATGTGCAACATGTATCTTGCAACATACATGTATTTCAGCCACTTTTACTACTGCAGGAACAGGCGCAGAAAGAAATATCTTTCTTACGCGTATCGCTAACATTCACCCTTTCTTTCTCTAGTCTCATCAGCACTCTAGCTTACTATTCGGCAGTACTGACCCATAAGGCTATAGGCACTATTACTACTGCTGCTACTATTAGCTTCACCATTAGAGATTACTACGCATTTATCTTTGTTTGTGTTTATACCGTTACTCTTTATAATGGTGTCAGATATATATTTAATAATGGAGTCAGATATATATTAATATACAGAGTTAGTTTTATAATTAGTCTTAATCACATTAACATTAGCTCATTTTACACCTTGCATTTGTTTTTTCCTATTTTGTGTAGCAGTAGTCAATTTCTTAGAAATCTTCATGTGGTTCACTTGATGTTAATGTTATCAAAAAGTCAGTAATCTATCTTATTAACAAAATCTTTTCTATTTTTTATCAAATATTCGATCAGTAAGATCGTAAATGTAAAACATTTTAATTAAATAAAACAAAAATTAAATAACATTACTCGAGAAAATAAACAAAAACTAGCTATAAAAAGTTGAAAAAAGATATATAAAACACTAAACAACGAACATGAATTAACTTATTATTATTGTAAATTGCATTAGATTTACATATTTTGATTCTATTTCACTTTAAATCCTGTCTAGATAGTCATTTTTCGCCTTTAAAAAACGAAACGCAGCTGAAATGTCCGGGTTTGAAATATTGGCGGCCGATTTGTCTGCGGCTGACTTGTCCAGGTCCAAACTGACCAGGCTGACTTGACCACGGCTGATTTGTCCTAGATTCAATAAGGACTAAATGTTTAAATTTTCAGGCCTCTAGCTCGATTGGTGCAGTCACATACATAGCCTTCCAGAATCACATAGAAACTGACATTGACTATGTTGACAGTTTTGGTTGACGGTTTATAATAATTCGAACAAGCCTCATTGTTAACTGAATTTTGCTTAGTACAAGACAAGGCTAAATCATACCAAGATCTAAGTCAACCTTACGACCACAAACTCCAATCAATTATGAAAAAAAAAACAAATGTATTTTTAAAAATCTCTGTCTCCATGGCTACTTTAACCTTATGATTAGCAACTTCAAGAGGGGGAAAGTCATAATAGACCAGTCATTCTGAACGTGGGATGCACACCCAACAAGGGGGAAATTTAAATATTTTGAGGGGCAATTTGGAATTTGTGTGAAGAGCAAAAAGCATTCCGTGGCTCAAAACTGAGTTGTACAAAAAAGAAGAAACTGACAAGATGTCACAAAACGAAGAGATTTACAAATTAGAGCCTGAAATCAAGACCAACCATATGTAGTAAATTTCAGGCTTACTTGATACCAAACTTGAAAATTTGAATTTGTTATATTTTCAGAGAATATTGTAAATTTAAAGTGATATTATTATAGCATGTCATATTTAATAAAAATTTTTAGAGCTTGATTAAAAAAAATGTTCTTGTTGTTGGAATTATTTAGATTAAGTGAAAAATTTAAATTTTTTCTCCTTGATTTAAAACTCTAAATTTTAGTAAATTTCTAAATTTAACATTATATTATTATACCTTTTCAACAAATTTGTTTTATTGTAAGGGGGACTCAAAATCTTTGAGCCATCAAGTCAGGACATGAAGCAAAAAAGGTTAAGAACCACTGCAATAGACGTTTTCTATTTAACTTCCTGATTTAAACCCAGCTACCTTAACTCTTAAATTCATTTAATGGAATTTAAAAGTTAAATCAAGGGGAGAAACTTCTGATTAAATTTATTTCCCTTGTACTTTTTGGTGAAATCCTTTATTTTTATTTAATTCAATTAACAAAAGAGTTCCATTTTTTAAAATGCTATTCACTGAAGTATTCCACATCGGTTTCAAGTTGTTCATCAATCTAAGAGTTAAACCTATTTTTTTGTGTTTTGGTTTATGATTCTGAAGGTTGGTAGATTTATGTCCTAAAGATGTTCTATGGTTGCCAAGTTTTGAAAGCATCAACTAGACAGAAACATTGCCATCTCCCTTCTGATCATTTGTAATCAGTGGTTCTGTCTGAATGGGTGCTAAAAGAAGAAATTAAGTTTAGGAAGAAGATCTAAGGGAGAAAAAAATCAAGAATCAATAATTGCACAAAATGTTTCATTAAAAAAAAAACACTGTTTCTTACTTATGTTGCCTCTGTCTTCCTCTCTCAACTTCTTCTACACCTTCTCTCTCTCATATATATATATCTCCTTTTTTGCATTTCTGTAGTTCCCTCTTGTGATGATATGGTGTTCCTTGCTTTTTCCTATCTATCTCAATCTCTCTTTTTCTCCTAATTTATCTGTTCCTATCTATCTCACTATCACAATCCATATCTCTCTCTCTCTCTCTCTCTCTCTCTCTCTCTCTCTCTCTCTCTCTCTCTCTCTCTCTTTATCAAACCTCACAATCTTTCTTGGTCTGTTCATGTCTAAATCAGTCTCATCTCTATTTACTCCAAGCGATATTTTGTGAGCCACATAAAAGATGTAAAGATTTTCACCAATCAATCATCCATATCAAGTGAATTTTTTTGTCTAATCTGTCTACAATCCATTCTGAATGTTCCTATTTCTCTCTCTTTCTCTCTAAATATATATGTGTGTTTATTTGTCCCGATATAATCATCCTGAAGAACAAATATAATTCGAACATAATCAAATCAGGAAAAAAAAAGGAACAAAGAAGTATGTTCAAGTCAAAAGAAAAAATAATAATTTCACTCCCCATGAAGTGGAGAAGCAGTTGTGCAAATGGGTGGGGGGCTACACAAGGGTACAGCATAAACCTACTTCTGAATTTCCAGGATTTTGTTCAATGTCTACTAATTTATTTCCTAATTTTGTTTCTATAAAGGTGGATCAATAAGTTTGTCGCCTGACACAGTTATTAGCTGAATTTTGATCTGAAACTTTCACTGCATAATGTTCGATCTATATGATCTATAGAGAATCGTTGGTTTATCTGCATTGACAAGAAAGGAGATTATGTTGAAAAATAAATATTTGTTGTGGGAAATAAATGGGTATTTTTTCATCATTAAACTACAGATTAATGTAAATATTTTTTATAAATAGGTTGAGAAAGCCACTTCCATTAACCTTTTCCCAGGAATTATGTGATTATTAGCAAAATTAAATTTTCATATCTGAAAATTGTCTGTCCATTGTATCTGATCAATTTTTAACACTAGAGGTGATAAAGGAGGAAACTTGATAGCACTCAGAGAGTGCATACCTCCAGCAGCTCTATTCTCACTAAAAACTGAACAATCATGCTACAGATCCCAGACTATGCTGTGACAAAAGCTTGAAATAAATATTCAACAGATTTAGATATCTTCAATTCTCTGTAAAGAAGTTCATCAAACTTGTGCTGTATTGATTGTTTTAACCTAAAAAAAGGTCAACAAAAGTGTTGATAGTGCAATATTTTTGATTGTACAATCACACAAAAGTGCTGACCATGCAGTATGATTGTGCAATCACTCAAAAATGTTGGCAGTGCAATAATTTGGATTGCACAATCATACAGACCATGCAGTATGATTGTGCAATCACTCAAAAATGTTGGCAATGCAATAATTTGGATTGCACAATCATACAAAAGTGCTGACCATGCAATATGATTGTGCAATCACTCAAAAATGCTGACAGTGCAATAATTTGGATTGCACAATTACACAAAAGTGCTGACCATGCAGTATGATTCTGCAATCACTCAAAAATGCTGACAGTGCAATAATCTTTATTGTACAATTACACAAAAGTACTGACAGTTCAATAATTTTGATTGCATAATCATACAAAAGTGCTGACAAATTTGAATTTATTTCAACATAGATAAGAAATATAGTCTCTGTTATTGTACTAGCATACTATAATTCCATTATGATGATATTATTTTTTATTGCACTACACTTCCAAAATGCTGAAAAATTGTCCAAATGCACAACTAAAATTTGTTTAAATTCCTGGATCTTCCCCAAAATTTAATCAAGTGTTCCTTGGCTACCATCTTATTGAGCTTCATTAAGAATTTTTGGAGGTATTCTGTGTACAAACAAACATGGGTGAATACATAACCTCTGTCCAACTTAGCAGCTGTAAGAAAAGAAAATGGGCGAATTTGTATGATGAAATAAAGAAAGAAGACTTGTTTGCTTGATTCTGCTATTGTCTAAATCCAAATGTATATGAAGCTTTTTAGGTTTTACTGTCAAGTTAAAAAAATCCTGAAATAAAAACTGAAATCCTTCTTCTAATGAAAACTTCTGATTAATGTATATACATAGCAACAGGACAAAACAAAAAGGTAGATTAAAGCCAAAATCAGCTGTTTGATGTTGGTCAGGCAGCATAAATCTGCAAGAACATTCCATGAAAAAATCCTGATGGAACTGGATGGTGCCATGTCTTTCTTTGAAAATGAATTTCAAGCTGCTCTCCGTGGGTAAACTTCCTTATAAATGTCTCTATGAAATTGTTGCAAGGCAACCTTCTTAAGTGTAGATCCATGGTATCTCAAAGACAAACTCTCCTCGCTTTTTGAAGAGGCAGTTACAAATCAGAGACAAAGATTTCTTTTTTGTTTTCATAAATTTCTCTTGCTCAATATGACTTGCAGAGTTAGAATGGGGTGGACTGGCAGTGACTTGGTATTGATTTCTTGGTATTGGACGTTAGGTGAAAGTACCAAAAATTCTTTACTGCATCAGAAGAGGTATATATATTCACTCATGTTTGTCTGTGTGTCCATGCAATATCTCTAAAATGTCTTAATGAATTTGAATGACATTTTATGGAAGTGTGGGCCTTGCACTAAGGAAGAATTGATTAATTTGGGGGGTGGATCCAACTCTATTTTTTCATTGAGAGATATTTTTTCATATATCAAGACAATAGTCTGAAATATGGAAATCACTCATGTTTATCTGTCCACACAATAGATCTAAAAGTTCTCAATGAATTTCAATGACATTTTGTGGTACAGGGTGGGGACATGGGCTAAGGAAGAATTGATTCAATTTTAGGCCGGATCCAGGATTTTTGTTTTGATTGAGAGTTATTTTTCATATATTAAGACAATAGCACAGTTACCTACCCTGCATCATATCTATGAACTGATTTTCATTCAGTTTTTAGTTAGTGTATGGCAGAGGTACATGCTCTCTGAGTGCTTTCTGTTTTGGTAATTTTCCACTCAGATAACAAAATCAGTCACAAATGATGATTAGATTTACAGAATCTTTCAGATATGTTTATACAAAATAAGTGTTGCAAATTAGAAATGTATATATATAAAAAAAAAGCCTTTTAATTTGATTCACATTGATAATTCCTTATCTTGGCAAAATACAATTTTGGACCTCTTCCTTTGCTTTAATCATTCAGCCAGTGCTCTATTAACTCTGTAACAAATTAAGCATATTCTATGGTCCCCACATTTTCAAGGGCCCTGCGCTAAATGCATGCAAGCTATTAATTCCAATTCAGTGATTCTGCACTTACTCTATTACTATAGTGCTATACTACCTTCAACTTTTGTGAACGACTGGGTGTTTACGGTTCACAATTTTAGCCAATGAACACCTTTAATTGGGATTATTGTTTTAATATAGTCATATAATATGTATAGAGTGTGGTATCTATATGATGTATATACAATACATAAATATGAAGATATTAGAAACTGAAGTCATAGACGCTGCACTAAGATCAAAACAAAAACAAAGAAATACTATTACTGAAATGTCAGACATATATGTTATATTATCTTGCTGTAGAACAAATGAAAAAATTTAATTACTTTAATATGCAAGTAAAAAATATATGTTTTTATAATATATGTGCATTTTAAAAAATTTAGGGCATCTTTATAACCTATGCTGCAGACCCCGCACTATCTTAATCCGGCCCTGCATTCAACTTCAGTTGGAACTGACAATGATGTATTTGAGCTTACCTCATTGCTAAAGCCTATTTTTCCAGCACACTTGTCAAAGAACATCAGAATTATATAATCAGGCTTAGCAAATATCTACATAGGATACCAGATCATTTAGTTTCATTCAGAGCATTTTTCAAAGACGAGTTATACAAGATAGAAATGCACAGAGATGCAGCCAACAGAGGTTGAATGTAGGCTCATTAAAAGAATGTGTGACATTTTAAACAAAAAAAAGATTGTGACAGAGACAGAGATATGGACATATCATATATACTCATGTATAGGTCAACCCTTGATTTATAGTCACAGAATTATTATTTCATGTTGCTCCTAGTCCTTGCCATTATGTTTGAACCCTTACAAAATTATAACTCATGTACAGGTTGACTGCCAAGTTTTACCTAAATATTTGGTCTTCAAAACTGACCTATACACAAGTATATACAGTATGTACATTGTCTATCATATCTATCAGAATCACTCTCTTTCTTTTAATCTTTATGTTTGGGTATGTATGTCTGTATGTGTTGTGTATATGTACATATCAGGTCATCCCATAAGTAATGTCTGAAATCAGCAATAGATTAAATGATATTTTCAAATGATAAAAAATACATGCTATCAGGTCATCCCATATGAATGTCTAAAATATGATAGCGATAGATTGAATGATATTTTTGTTATTCTTATGATAACAAAACATGCTAACAAGTTTGTATAGCTTTAAACAAGTTACATCATCACAGTATAATTCAACTAAATATGAATTTGTCCATATAAGACATGTAATGCTCTATGATTTTAGAAAAGGCAATGATGCTACAGAAGCAACCTAAAATATTCATGGTGTTTTTATAATTTCTCTATAATACAAAAACAGTATTTGGAAACGTGTGAACCATTGGATGCTATTAATAATGATATATTAATCTCATTAAACTAACTTTCTTTTTCCCCCTCTCCATTCCTAACGTGTCTGTTACACTTATAGTATCAGTAGCAGCCATCAGCCGAGCATGTTGTTATACACTTATGATAATCATCAGTGAAGTGATGGGCCATAGACTAGTGTTTCTAAAACCAGACAATGCTGAGTAGTTATACGAGTGTATACATAAATATTTTCATTGCACAGAAAAATATATTTCTAAATATACCTGTATTCTTACAAACAGTTTCTTAAATACTTAATTGGAAATTTTTGAGTAAAAAGTCAGTAAACAACATTATGTGCAATTGAAAATTAAAATGTTATTTGTGATTACATTTAAATGTAATGTAAGATGAACATTTCCAATCGATTGCAAATACTAAACACTAAATTAAAGGATAGGCTTTAATTTTGTTCATGCGAACATAATGGTCTCCTATTTTAATTGGGAACATTCAAGCGAATAATTAGATTATGGCTTTACATTAGATGCCATTATTACAGGCTACGATGTAATTTTAAAGTCTAAACATTAAAATTAAAATGTCATTAACTTTAATCAACAAATAGAACAAATGTTATTTACAATTATGTTTTGTCCATCCTTGAACGGTTTATATCTATTCCTATAAAGACGGCAAATGTTTGTTTGTTATCTTGCTTGTTTGCATGTCTGAAACTTATAGACTCCCAAATGGCTGCACCTTAATGGCTGCAAATTTGTCTATGAGGGTAATTTGACCCCAGGATTAACATGGTGATATTGACACCTAAGGTCCATACAGGTCAATTTAGGGTCAAAACTCTTTTCCACCCTAATTTGTAAGCTTCTATTTAAAGATTTATTTATTTATTAGAAAATCAGTGGAAGTAACAATGGCTCAGTGGTTAAAAGCAGGAACAAATTTAAACTCCAGCTAAGAAAATTTAATTTTTTTAATTTTTTAATTTTATGTGCTTTCAATCTATTAGACCTCCAAACCTTCTGAAAATTTTCAAAGGTTTTAAAGGGGGCTTCTATTTACAATGTAACTATAATGCTAAACTGGACCCTTACTTTCCGATGTGAGTTTCTCTTTCTCTCAGTGCTTATGCCAGTTTGGCAGTATTTT
>VCCN01001050.1:3689863-3714157 GCA_006491835.1 Architeuthis dux | reverse complement strand
GTCTTACACCTATGCCAACTGTCCCACCTGCCACCACCTCCCTCACACATACACACACACACACACCCTGTTCTGGCCTAAGGACAGATTAATTTCTCTCGGTTGATGTTCAACCTTCACTTTAGATTTTCAGCCTTGGGTGACCATTTCACTGATATTCCATGTCAGCAATAAATATCTGTGTTTGGTCATCCACTGCATTTATCACCATTTCCCAAATTTGTTTTGGCGAGTGCCTGTTGTGAATGACTGCACAAAGCCAGTTTATAGAATGAAAGGACTGACCTCAAGGTGATACTCATGACCATAGTAAATGACCGCCTGAGTGACCATTAGAATAGATAATCAGGTTTAATCCAGGACATCAGGGGGCAACACACCAAGTTTACCTAATTAATTAGCACTTACCACTAGGTGTATGACACTTAAATACATAGATGGTCTCTCTCACTTGCACACACACACTATCAACTGATTGAGTCATTGTGTTTTTTGTCAAATATTTTGTGATTTAGTAGGCCTCCTTCTGTCTCGATAGACAATGGAACGACACTGAAGTGACCTCTCCAGTGTTCAAGCCTGGGCTAAGTGTATGGAAATCCTGAGATGCCCAGTTGACAGAATCCTCCTCTCAGCCTTGCCGATTTAGTCCAAAAGGAAAGTGATACATTTCATATCAGCTGCCAGAAGGACATCAAAGTTGGCATCCCACCGTCTTAAGGGGGTTCCACTTCCTGGTTTGGAATCAGAGTTGTCATTCTACATTGGTTGCCTGCCTTGCTATTTTACCCAAAGCTGGAAGGAGAAGAGATGGATTCATGCCTTTCCTGAAGGGCATTAGAGTGAAAATGTAAACAGCTTCAACCAGAGTTTGAACTCACCAATTCCACTGTCCACACTGTTAACCCTTATGTCACCCTTATGTCACTAATACCATTCCCTCTTATTTCAACAAGGGATATTAAGAAAAAACGCATTCCCTGAATTCTTTTCATTTATCATCCAGCTTTTTAAAAAAAACTCCTCAAGTTTTGGCCAATGTGGGGCTGGACAACAAAGAATATGTTTACCTTTCGAGAAATCTTTTTAAAGGAGGGTCTTATAGACTGTCAAATATCAAACTTATCTGTATATGTGAAACTGTAACTTTGTAGGTTATCCTGTGAATCTCCTGGATTGGCTCCAAAACTAGGATATTTCTAAATTCTTTATTTTTCAGAGCCTCTCCCTTTGATTGCTGCCTTTCAATGGCATCAATTTTGAAAGGCCTCATTTAACTTTGGTGAAATTGTTTTTTGAGGCTTTATCCACTTCAATCTATAAGTCCATGGAAATGAAATATTTGTCTGGTCTCAGTATTTGATGAATGGAAAATGTCTGTTGCTATAAATCTCTGTTAATTGTTTCATGGCCATTGGGAGAAAAAAGATTTAGACATACTTTTGATTCTGTTAAATGTACATCTGAATGTGTCAGGAGTTTATCTAAAGATAAAGTTCAGTGTTCATATATATATACGTGTGTGTTTATGTATGTATGCATGCATGTGTGTGTGTGTGTTTATATATATATATATATATATACTCAGTTACAATTATGTGTCACAGTTCTGCACATATATATATATATATATATATATGCTCAGTTTTATTGATTTATTTACTAATCAAAATATGACCCATTTGAAGCAATAACATTTTTCCAACAATCCTCTAATGATAATAATTGTGTTTAGATTTAATGGTCACTAATTCAGTAAAAGCACAAATTATGGCTTTCCTTTTATTATGGTTATGAAGTTCAACATGCTTTAAAAGATGATGATCTGTAGAAGAAATGTCTGGTGAATAAAGAGGATGCTGCAATACATTATATCTAAATTCTTTAAGCTTTGACACAATTAGCTAAGAGGTTGGGGTCTGGAACTGTCATGGAGCATTTCATTCAGTTCGTGTGGCACCCATTTTTCCAACATTTTAACCTTTCCAATTGCCTTGAGATGACGTGATATGGTCATTGTTGAAGTTCTAAAGTCTCCAGAAAGTGCTTGAACCATTGTTCGCAGGTTGTTATTACTGTCAATAATTCTTCATCATTATTATTATTATTCACTCCAAATGCTTTGTAAACATTATCAGCAGCTTGAACATCATCATGTCCTATTTGAAATCTTACTTGAAAATTAGTCTAACTTTTGGGTGGACACCATTGTTAAGGGCCCAAAAACCTCCAATAATAATGAATTATATCTCTATTTACATTGAATCTGAAAATTCAATTACATTAATAAATCTTTCACTTTTATCATTATTCTCTATGATGTAAAAAAAAATATGTTATGTGTAACAACCTTTATATCTTCAATCACCATCTGTTTCATATTGAATGTGTTTGTGTGATGTTTATTTCCATTTTGGTTTTACTTATGTCAAGTTTGACCTCTGTGTCAATCTGCAAGGATAGATATATATGCGCATGCTTTGATTAGTTCGACTGGATAGCATTAGCATGAGCTGGTTTCATGATGTTGCCAAACAAACACACATTCACTCACTCAGTCTCTCTTTTTTAACCCTGATTAATCATGTAAAATCAACCAAAAGTGTCTCCATAGGTATCTTCAGTTTTTACGCTGGTCTGGCTGGCTATATATGTATGTAAGACGCATACAGGTTGCACCAATGGATCTAGAGGGCTGAAAAAACAGCATTTTTGTTTTTTTTAAATTCCCCCCCTGAATACTTTTTTTGTAATGTAAGTTTATGCTAAGTTGATCCCTAGTTTGTATCCACTTGTTTTTGAAAATTCAGACTTTTTAGTGATCACTGCACAACAAAAGGTGAGAGAAATAATTTATTCATTGATCACCCTTTTCTTCCAATTTTTCTAGTTGATTACCCCCAACACGGCATGCTGCCCAAAGATGTTGGTTGTGTGACGGTTTCTATTGAGTGACTAACCAGACCTGTTGTTTTAGTTTATCTCACAAATACTGCTTTATAAAGACAACAAAGAGAATTCCTTTTTTCTTTCACTCACAAATTATGCTATCCATTATTAGTATTAGGTCTGTCCGAAAAGTATCCAGCCATAAAGAAAAGATAGCCTACCTAGGGCAATGGTGCTTTAGTCCCCTTCAAAGTACTCTCCTTGAGACCTCACAACTTATCAAAGCATCCTTTCCACTTTTCAAAAGAGTCTGCAGAGTCCTCTTTCGGGATCACCATCAGTTGCCTCATCACATTCTCCTTCTCGTCCACAGTCTGAAATCTCTTTTGCAAAAGCTAAAAGTTGCTGGAAGCTAAATCTTGAGGAAGGCTGAGAGACCTGGGTGATAGGATAATTTGTCAAAAACCCCTCCATGAGAGATGAAGAATAGGCAGGCTTGGTCATTGTGAATACAGGAACACATTATTAGCTCTGTGGAGAAAGCAGAGTAGCAACAGAAGGAGACAGGTGGTATTTATAAAGTCTGAAATCCATAGAAAGGATACCTTGATATGACAAAAAGCTAAGTATGCCCCCTTGATAAAAAAGAGCGTTTCATTAGCATTTACTTAGGTTACATGGAGATACAATAGACACCTGAAGAAGGCCAAAGAGTATATTGGCTGAAGAATTGTGATCAAAATAACCAAAATGAGGATGCTAGTCTGAAAGAATCATTATGTAATAATAACAATGCCTCATTTCAAAAATTCAAGCAGAAAACGAGGAATGTTCGTAATCTAATATCTCTGTTAATGTGTAGACTGACCTGAAAAGTTAGCAAAACTTTCATCTCTCATATTCAGAGCTACAGAGCTATAAACAGGCCCTGGCCAAATGGGAAATTTAGGCCCCATTTCAAACTGCTCATTAAGTGCTTTTGTAATCAGTGCTAAATGCATATGATTTATGTATGGGTATGTATTCATGATGTACGTATGTGTTCATGATGTACATACAAGTAACAGAACAGAATAAAAGAACTAGAACAATTAATAAAAACGGTAATGGCAAGCAATTTTCTTCAAAATATATATATAAAACAATAGAGTATAATACTGTAATAAGAAGCAGCAAATACAATAGTAGATTTATGTTCATTCTGTATTCAGAATTTATCTGTATTAATCTTTCATGAATCTTCTTTAGAATATTAATATTTTGTGCTAAAGGGTTCCCTCTTGACTCTCTTTACAATATCAATGTTCTTGACCAAAGTCCCCCACAAAATCATAAGCCCATGCCAACTGCCCCCTGTTCTGCTCTAGCTATTTATACATCTTTCATTATAGAGTAGCATTGAACAGATCCAGTGTTAAACCCAGTCACTGATCTAATCAACTGTTTCCTGGCCTCTTTACCCCTGAAATCAAAAAAAATAAATTCACCTCACTGACATTGACCTCATTTTTCTGTTATCTTTTTTGTATGGATTTTGGCCAAACTCACCAAAAAGTAATTGATGAATTATATTTAAACCCTCAAACTCCTCTTTGAAATGATTTGGGGATAGCAACAGATCAAAAAGTGTTTTGATTTTGTGACTTTCAATATTGAGATCAAAATTATCTTTAGTAAAAGTTGGTTCCTCTCCAACTCAGTTTTCCCATACATGCTACTCAAAAGAATAATCTAATTAGTTTTTGTTCATGATAAACATATTTTCCTGTCCATCGCAGAGGCGACCACCAAGCTATCGACCATTGTCTTCACCTCCCACACGACACCTCGCAGTACACGTGGAAGATAAAATAAAAATAAAAAATTATTTTCCTCATTTGATTCAACCAAACAAAGAATTAATGGAAATCTGCCACTGTAACTAGATTTATTTTTATTCGTGAAATCTAAATGTGGCACCCCATGACCTATATTTGGTTAGATTATAAATGATCACCTTAAATCTTTCAGATCTAGCTGAACCATCACCCTTCAAATGATAAAGTGGGCCCATTGTCTGATAGGACAGTTACAGTAAACCCTTGGTTTAACCGATTAATAAGGGAGAATGTGATGTCCGTTAATAACGAAAATCCATTAAATCCGAATGTAACCTAGGTGGCCATATTTTTTGTTATTTTTTTATATATTTTAATATATAAACATTTTTTTTGACAGTGTAGTTCTGTGGTTCTTAACCTTTTTTGGTGGTGTCCCAAAATCTTATTTCAGGCATAATTCAAAACAAAATAGAAAATGAAAGGTAATTTACAATAATTTATTAATGCATTATATAGAGAAATATAATAGAATATTCATGAAACAGATCCATTAAATCCAAAATCCATTATACCGGGGTCCAGAGAGTTTACTGTAGTTGAAATCTCAGAGAAGACATTATTAGATTTGAAGAAATTAATGTGTATCTAATAGGTAGATATAGATATGCAAGGGAAGAGTGAGGAGGAATTACTATAATAAGTAGAAAGTATAATAATAATAATGATAATGCTGTAGTGGTCAGTGGTATCAAGGTACTAGTAATTGGAGTACATGGTAATAATCAGAGTAAATTATAACAGGTTTTTGTCTAGAAAGAAAGATGAATGGCTACACGTAGAATCACACCTAATGGTGAAAACAATTAAGTGGGTAGACAAAGTAGAAGAGTTATTGGTTTAAGATAGGAAAGGTACTTGTTAAAATCCTAGAAGAATCTAGGGAATAGGCAAAGTGATTTTATGTGCATGAAGGATGCACAGGCTAAATGGTCCGAATGAGCAAAGATTAGTGTTTACATGTCCCTTTATAGGGAGCTTCTGACGTCACGCGAAAAAGGGAACTATATTTAGTTTTGTATTTCATGGCATTCAGGCTAATTTTATCATGGTGATAAAACCAGACCAATATTTAAATCCATATTTGCGTATAATTAACTATTTATAAGTAAGTTGCTGCTACAAAATGTTTGAAAATTACAACAGTTCTGGTCAGTCACTCAATAGAAACCATCACCGGATCAATGTCTTTTAGCAGCATGCCATGTTGGGGGTGATCAATTAAAAGATTTGAAAAAAAGGGTGATCAATGAATAACTTACTTCTCTCGCCTTTTGTTGGGCAGTGGTCACTAAAAAAGTCCACTCAGGAACCACACAACATATCCTTTCTGTGTGTACGCCTATTTCTGTGTGTACGCCTAGTCATGTTTTAAGCAAGTCATTTTTGGGGGTATTTTCAAAAACTAACAGTGTGGGGCAGGTGAATTTGTGCCTCGTAAAGCAGAATTCTGACCAAATGTGCCTCCCAAATGCTTATGCTAAACTTTTGCGCATTGTTTTTAACTGAAGTTTCTAATCAATCAACCAATAAAGAATTAAATGAGACTTTTTGCATTCAATGTTTATTTATCCATGAAAATAGTTTAGATCTCTCATTTTTCATATCACTTTTCTTTCTTCTGTGTGTTCTTATGTCCCCACTAAAAGTGAAATGCCACTTAATCAGGTGGTCAGCTCTGACAAGAATTGGTCCATTTTCAGCAATAAATATTTCCTCATCAGCATGTCTCAACTCTCAACACTGCTCTCAGTTTGTTTGTATAAGTTTTTGTGTCATGTCCTCTCAATCAAAGACAGCAACCTTTGATTTAGATTGCTGCACTTCCTTACCACTTGTTGTTTTAATCATTTGTGCCTTCTTATAAGCAGGTGTGCCTTGTAGCATGCTTTTTCACACACTGGACTGTGAGGTCTGCATTCGCACTCACCCAGATAATGATCTGATTTCCATCTATCTATTTATATAATACTAAAAGTCTGATTCTGTTTATGTGAACTTTGAATAGCCAAATCGTGCATTGTAGTTAGAATAATAATAGTGTGGGGTCTGTGTTTGCGCTCACCATGCTAATAATGATATGATTTCCCTCTATCTATCTAATACTAAAAGTCTGTTTCCGTTTATCTGTATTTGACCTCTAAGTAGTCAAAACTGTTCATTGTATCCAAAGGCATTGAATTAAGGTACCCCCTAAAAAATAGTTTTGATCTCTTATTGGGGCCAAAGTCCCCATTTGGGCCTTTTGCAAGAACTAACTGAAAATCCCACCCATAGGACATGTTTTTTAGCAAGTAAACTAAATTCCAGGGACTCATCTTGGGGGTGAGGCTTTAATCAGTTCAATATCATTGAAATGTTTCTTTATTAGCTCTGTCTAAAACTGGTATTAAAATATTATGTTAATTAGAACATACTGTGAGTTAATATTCATAGGATTTTTTTCTCAATACAGATATTGAATGAATTTGATAAACAAAGGTATTTTTATCTTGAATGAAATGAAGCAATGTTGCAATGATATTGATGCAAATTAGTTTGTGTTTTTTATATTAGAAAAGTGTAGAATATAATTTAAGTATTTTCAAGAAGATTTTTGTCACTATGGAAGAAATATATCCATTATTCTGCAAGCTTCCCAAAGATTTTCTCCTTTCCTTTTCTCTTTTAATGAGCATAAGATAATTGTTCATACAAAAAAAATAATCTTAAAAATATCTTAAAAATGGATTTGGCAAAATAAAATTTTCCCATAAAACTTAATGGGAGGCCTGATAGCTTTTTCAACTGTATTGACCAAAATTCTTCTCTTCTGTCTATCAATTCTAATTAAAGTAGACTCCCGTCATTATGGCACCTCAGGGATTTAAGAATGCTATTATAACGGGTGGATTTTATATGGAGTGTATTAATAATGAGAAACCATAAAGTACAGACAATAGTCTTGCGAGAATATAAAAACAAACATGCCGCTGGAATACATGTGTTATTAAATAATGCTGTTACAATGAGAGTTTACTGTATTTCTGCTTTTTTTTGTGCGGAGTGGTATCAATGCTGGCTTAAACCAGGCTTTCTCTTTATTTCTGATTGCACTATTTTCTCACAGTCAGGAATGATGGCCTGAGTTGAAGTTGTGATGAAAACAACTAAAAATTATGATGAAGATAAAAATTAGTCAAAATTGATAAAAATATTGTGTTACAATACTTCATCTAATAATAAAAATAAATTTTAAAAATTCTTCTCTTATGTCTATCAATTCTAATTATTTCTGTTTTTTATTTTCCCAACCGCAGACCGAATCCCTTCCACCAACAAGAGCCAGCAACCAAAGCCAAGCAGAAGAAGATGGGAGCATGTGGAAAGGTGTGCGGAGTTTGGCCACGAAACTCATTGATTCTGCCAACGATGAAGAACCGGCCCCCGAGGTTGAAGGGGTAGATTACAAATTGGGCAAGTTACAATATGCTATCGCATATGACTTCCAGACTCTTACCCTAACTGTAACCATATTCCGAGCCTGCGCACTTCCGGCAAAGGATTTCACTGGAACAAGTGACCCTTATGTCAAAGTTCTGCTCCTGCCTGACAAAAAACACAAGTTACTGACCAAAGTGCGGAAAAGAAACCTCAATCCTCATTGGAACGAACGCTTTGTCTTTGAAGGTAAGTGACTTTAACAGCTCTTGATTTTGCACATTCTAGTTTCTTCTGAGCTTTATGATACAGTAACAAGCTTGGGAGCGGATTTCTGGATTTTCCAGATTTTATGGACCAAGCCTTAATATATACTTGGAAGATAAAATAACAATGAAACATAAAGAACAGAATTGTATTTAACAGATATAAATAATATTCTTCTAAAGCAGAGTTTGTTTAATCAATATTAATCCACTAATCTTCATCTGAAGACAATTTAACCATGACATGAAAATTCAAACAAATAGCGGCCAAGTAGCAAAATATTTTTTGAAGCCTGCCAGCAGGGGTGTAGCTAAAGATTTGGGGGCCTAGGTGGCTTTGCTCCTTGGGAGTTTTTAAGTCAAGTCACGACAATGAATTTTGCTTATTTCATTTTCAACCGACCAAGGAATAAGACCCTCTAGCTATGAGGTTGAAAATATCCTTTTGTCCTGCATTGAGATATCTGTCATGAATATTCCTTTATATTTTAACTTTACATTTCTCAACATTCACTTTTACCATGAACATTCTAATAGATATTTCAGATGTTTATTCTATGAACTACAGAACTTTTTGTACCTAGCTGACTTTTGCCATATTACATTTGCAACTAGAATATTAGTTCTAGATTCTGTAACATATTGATTGCACCTTTATTACCAATTATTTCTTTGGTAAATCTTGAAACATCATTTTGATTATACTATGAATTATGCCTAAATTTCTAAGTATTTATATTATCTGAGAATCTTGCCTTGAAAATGATATGTATTCTTGCCATATTTTTTTTACAAATGAGTGAATTAGCATTGAGTTAATATTTGTTGAACACATATTCTTATTGTTGGATATACATTCCTGTTCCTTGTATATTCTTTACAGTTCATTCACATCGTCTTGTTATCCTAAAAAAAAGTAAGAAGAAAATATTCAAAAGACGGTAATGGGGAGAATACTTTTATCTTTTCAATTCAATATCTTTTCAATGATGATTCACTTTGAACTCTACACACGCACAACATTTACAATCTTCGTCCAAAAATAACATCACAATAATTAAAGTGTATAACCGCTACCCCCTATATCTATCACGGCACAATGAAGACCACACTGTAGAGAGGGTGAAAAACAGAGAGATAGAAACACAAAAACATTCACTGCTGTACATGCCCCCCCCCCCATCTTCACCAGCTCAGCAACTCTAACCCACTCAATGTAAAAGGTGGAAACAGAATAGGTGAGACCCTCATCTCAATCATCACAGCAACTCCCAATCCACTCAATGTAAAAATCAGGAAAGGAAAACTATATCGGTTAATTCAGTTGAAAATCTAAAGAGAAAGGCAAACTTTTGTTTTATGTCACCAGAAATTGTAGATCACCTTGACTTGGTGAAACAAATTATGAATGGATTGAAAGCGTACAATGGACTACAATTACAAAGTATTTTACAAAATATTTATTAATTTAACATTTAATTTCATTAATTTAATATTTAATTTTAATTATTTGATATTTAACTATTTCTAATTAAACCATGGAATTTCCATGAGTTACTGCTAGTATCTCATTATTTTTGTACAATGAGTACATGACATTCAATACAGAATATTAGTTACTGTTGTCTCCATGTCACTAACACACTACATTATTTTGGATCTACCAAACCAATATTGGCAATGCTGTTGTGTGAAATAACTAACTACTACACTTTTTTTTTAATTGTATCTCTCTGAAGCTGCAGTTATAAACTATCTGTAACATTTATCTATCGATATGATGAACAGTGAGACTTTTCCTGTTTGTTTCTCTGTCCATAACAATGGACTTTTCCACTTAAAGGTAACAATTTTGCTGATAAAAATATCTCCTACCCACTATCTGAAACAATGGACTCTTCCACTTGAACGAGCTAAATAGTTTCTTTTCTAAAACATTTCATTTTGTAGAAATCAAAATATGTCAAATGTTAATGTTAAATTTTTTCTCAAGGGATTAACTAGTTTTTAATAAACTATTTCCACACTTGTGCTGAAGTGGATCTTTAAACGATAATAGTAATATTGGATGAAAATTATACTAATATAAATAATAGTACATACTTGTACTCAGTATTTAAATAACAAAGCAGTGTCTGAAGATGATGTAAATACACATGGAAATATTATCAAAATCAACCACACTATTGTTTCTTAATCAAATATTGATGAAATGATAAAAGAGTTTTTGAAACTATTTTCATTCCTCAGGTTGTCTGGTGGACCAGAATTTTTGAT
Organism: Architeuthis dux; assembly: GCA_006491835.1. Lineage (NCBI taxonomy): Eukaryota > Metazoa > Mollusca > Cephalopoda > Oegopsida > Architeuthidae > Architeuthis > Architeuthis dux. The sequence continues at coordinate 3,703,428 of VCCN01001050.1, read as the reverse complement.
GATATTCTGTCTCTAAACTTCTTGGCTTCTCAACCCTGAACTCTAATTAAAACAGAAATTAACTCTTAAATTCATGGATTGCTTGTAATTGCTTGTATTGACAGTGTAACTCTTCAATGAATAGAATAAAAAATAATGTAACTCTTCTTAGAATTGAATAGAAGAATTTATTTTAAATTCACCTAATGGTCAAAATGGGATAATTTCAATCATGTGTTATTTCCCTTGATAATGACATTCATCTCTTTTTAATGAATTTAAGAATTAAACCAAATCTAAGAATCATTGGTTTCTATTACTGTTCACTGAATTCAAGTTTGCATTTAAAATTTTTAGATGTAATGCAGTCTTCTTGGATTTTTTTACCTCTGGCACCAGTGGAAATCATGCAACTATCACAACCACTAGGCACACCCAACGTTTTTTTCATTGCTTTATTCTACTTCTACCAGCTGAAGTATAGTGATCTAAACAACAAAGATGGTGATACAAATCTGAATAATGCATAGAATAATGACACTGCTTTATCTCAGAATCTGAGACAACACTTAAAAGTCTAATCCAGAGGTCGCCAAACTTTTTAGACCATCGATCCCTTCATGAAATCCTTATTCCTATTGACCCCTAGGCCAGGCTGCCAAAAGAAGGATACGTACCAATACCACATCCTGAAATGTACCAAATCTTCCAAAAACGTACCAAATGTTCAATAGACCACCCCTGGCGTTGATTAACCCCCTGGCATTTATCGACCCCTGGGATAGTCCCATTTTGACCACTTTGGCGACCTCTTGTCTAATCTTTATAAATATCTGAACCGCAGAACACTGAAAGATTTTGTAATCAGATCAGTGGAGTTGCTCACTTCATTGTGTGTCCCTGATGAGTTAATGATATAGAAATCATTTCTCAGAAAGCAGAGATCATTAACTGAGATTCAAAGACAGTATTCCCTGCTTTGAGCCATCTCAAAGCCATAGAAGTATCATCCCAAACTTTTTCTCTTTAATTGCAAGGATGAGAGAGAAGAGAGGTAACATGGGTTGGCCAAGGAGAAGCTGAAATTAATTCAATTAAACAAGACTTTTAATGATGCCGGACTCAAAGTTAACAGCGTTCCACTTGATCAATCCATTTTGTAACGATTTCCCGTAGAAATCTTTGGACTATGACCTCATTTGAAAAAAGAGCAATTTCTAGTTGAGAGATCAAAGTAATGTTTGAAGTTTTATGAGACTCAGGAAATGAAGGCTTTTCACTTGAAACTCTAAGTGTTTGTCATGTAGACTAACATTCTAATTTCCATGAGCTTCCTAAAAAGTTTACAGCATTTCTCATGATTTACTCTAGTTACACTATACTGATGTTTTAAGACTAGCAGCCTTATCTTTGGAGGTATGGAGTGGTGTAGTAATTATCAGCACGGAGAATGGAATCGGCAAACCGAGTTCAAATTCTGGCCAAGGCTGCTCATTTTCTGTTTGCCATAATGACCTTGAGAAAGGCACAAATCCCATTCCCCCCTCAGCATGAGGTAAAAGCTGGAGCATTTAGCCTTGTAAGGCAGTCCATCTTGGGCATGGGGCAAGCAACTCCACTCCATAAAATCTGCTACTGAAACTGCAATGCAGATATATGCCCCACAAAGAGTCTACAGGACAGAAAAAGAGGCCTTGTTAAAAAAACGTCAACCAAAACTGTCATCATAGGTTTCTTCAGTTTTCAAGTTGGGATGCTTGGCTATGTATGTATGTATCACTTTGCAATTTGCAATTTGTAAGTTCATGCTAAATTGATCCCTTAGTTTGTGTGCAGCACTATTCATACTTATTTTTTGAAAATTCAGACTTTTTAAGTGATCAGTGCCCAACGAAATGTGAGAGAAGTAACTTATTCATTGATCACCCACAACACAGCATGCTGCCAAAAGACATTGGTCACATGACAGTTTCTATTGAGTAGCTAACCAGATCTGTCTTTGTTGTCTTTATCACTATATTTCAACCAGTGTACATTACAATGACAATATCTCATCAAGGAAATTCATACAGAAATTACTTTATGTTATTTTCAAGGGATAAAATGAAAATAAGGCTTTTCATTGTAGCATCTGAAGATGCTCCAGCAACTAATATATTGATATAGACCAGTAGTTAGAACATAGAATTGCAGACTATGAAGTCTAAGATTCTGCTTCCAGTTCTTTGTCAGTGATACAAACAACGGACAGATATAAACGTGATTTAATATCAATAACCTAAAATGTCTTGCTATTTAATTAGATGATATATAAGCAATTAGGCTATATCTCTGTTGTAGAGAGAGGTCACAAAGTTTAAGGTTCTAAATCAAATACCTAATAAGTTCAATTTCATTATTGCAAAGATCTATTTAAAAAACTGAAAAATCTAAATTCTAGAAAAGGTAAGATGTTTCATTCCTCATTAGCCATTAATCTAGTTCTTGTAAATTTTACCATACTCATGAGGTCTAATTTTATATTTTTAATAATGATCCAATACTAAGTAACTACCTTATATATTCCAGAGTTAATTCTCCTAACTGCAGTTAACTGTCCAAAACAAACCTAAGAATTATGAAAATAACATCAGTTTCTCCTTCTGACTGGAATCACTTCTATGTCTTCATCTGTTGATTGATAAATCTGATACAAGAATCTTTTTGATACAAGGACTCTTTCCTCTTCCTCTTGCTGTGAGTAATTTATCACACGATCACTTATACTGAAGGTTACCAATACATTTGATATGATCAGTCCAGCTTTCCCTGGCACTGTAAAATTTCAGCCAGTATGAGGGTTGGTTTAAGTTTCTTTTGCAAGTTCAGTTGAAACTATAAAGTTACGGAAGATGAATACAGAGTTGTTCAACCTGTGGTGATAAAAGGTAATGAAAATATGAAGAAAATTAGTAAAAGAAATGATCTTTTAATGACATCTTTTTCAGGTAAGTAAATAAACAAATAATAAAAACATCAGATTGGCTAAAATCACTCCCTTTTCTTTTTTTTTCCTCCTAATATTTTGCTTCTACTTTGATGTGGGGCTTCATCAAAGTAAGAGCAAAATTAAAAGAAAAAAAGGGGTAATTTATTATTTTTTTTAAATAATAAAATTAAAAAAACACTTTATCTCAGAATTTCAAACAACTTATAACTATTGCTAAAGAAGAACATTTTAAATTAGCAGTTGAAATCTTTATCCGTGCAACCAGAAAAGTTTGCAACATCAGAGCAGATCCTCCTGACCATTTGGTGGTGCTGTAATGGAGTAATCCTGTGGTGAACAACGCCTATTCCTCCTCATATACTCAGACCAGGTTTTTTCTAACAGAATAACCTTCTCTTATTTAGACTGCCTTTACATGGCTAAAGGGCTCCAACTGCCCTGCTATTTACCTATAGCTGAGGGGAAAGTGGATTCATGCCTTTCTCAAGGGAATTAGTGTGAAATGAAAGCAAGTGGTTCTGATCAAAACTTGGATTCGGCTCGCCAATTCCGTTATCGGTGCTGATAAACATTACATCACTCCCTACCTCAACATGTATTATAATATGTTTGCCTTCTTTCAGACACATTGATTGTTCGGTTGTGTTTGATCTGATTGTAGAATCTGAAAGGCTCAAAGATGAAAAAGAAAGATTTTATGCAACTTGGGAAAATCTGAAAAGCAAGATGCTTGGTTAAATGATATTAAAACTCTTGTTTTTATTTCGCTTTTTTAGTTGTATTGCTCTTAAATTGTCTGCATTATGAGAAGGAAAGGAAGAAAAACCTTGATACAGCTAGGATGACACTAAAACAAGGATATTGATTTTGATGACATTCAAATTCTTACTTTATTCATTAGTTTTCCTGTTTTAATAAAAAGATTTCTATATTGTGGAATACAAGATGCATTTCTCTGAAATGTGTATTTCAGATTATATAACTATAATAATACATACTATGTGTTGGTTCATCCGTCTGTCACAGGGGCAGCCTTCTATAATTGTCATGTAAAATAATTTTCCATCAGTCGTACAAAACTACAGCTTCAAAGTATTTCAGTTACTTCTCTTCAGTGTTGCCAATTTAGATATTTTATATCTAAATTTAAATAATTCTAAAGAGTGGAAGTCAACAGAGATAATTCATAGAAATTGAAGTATACCTTGTACTTTGTATACCTTCGTATATATGCATCTGGGCTCTAGGTGGTAGCTGTTGAAAAAGAAAAGTACTTGACATGCACACAGGCCTCTCTTGTCAGGTAAAATCAAGTAGGTTTATTTCCAATTGTAATTAATTACTCAGAAAACAGGCTTGTGGGATTTATTGCTGAATGCTGCTTCCTTCCGAGTTGGGTGAAATTCAAAAACTCAGAGATTCCCAACTCCACATACATTGATACCCAAAGTCTAGCATAATCCTAGTATTTCTCTTTCTCTATCCCTGTCCCTGTCCCTGTCCCAAGCAACAAAAAGAGGAGGACCGGGACACTTTGTCCTGAAAACCTTTCACACTGTCTCTAAAATCGCTCATTCACTCTCTTTTATTGAATTCAATTGTCATAAGTAATTAGCAGAGAAACTCCACAATCTCTTTAAGAAGATCGGTGTCTCTGACTTAAGTGGCTAATCTTACAAACCACCCATCTAGTCCCGGGAGGTCAAACCACTTAACCCATTCCCAGATTTTCTTTATCTAATGACAATCCTGCTAAATTAACAAAAATCTCAGGAAATCACTGGTGAGTGCACATTACATCTTCAAAATTTTTGTTGATACATGCATATTTTGCCACAAAACTCTGCACACATATATGTGCATGCACCTATATGAAGTGGATGTATACACTATGCACTTCATATTACAACAAAAGGTGTGTAAGTTTGAATCTCACTCAGAGCTTATTCTTCATTTCTGATCAGTGCTATTTACTCATTGCTGTTGGTCGAAGGCCTGAATTTAATAATGATAAAGAGCTACTAAAAATTAGGATGAGGGAAAATAATAGTCAGAATTAATAATAGTGCTAAATTTAGCTTTTTCTGGGACAAGGCCACAAGTGTGGGGCTCCCAGTGAATGGTCTGCAAGACTAGCTTGCTAATCATTCCTTCATGATGGGGCACCCAATGGAATATGGCACAAGATGATGGTACCGACTGAGATTTTGAACTCATTACAATGTTAATGGTCAGAATTGCTCATTATTACTCCACAGTGAGATATCCACCTGTGTAGAGATTTATCTGTTCATGTGGCTTTCTCTAGGTGGATACATAAATATTTTAGAACATAATCAAATATTTATCAATTACATGTATGTGTCAATTTTTGCAATTATGCATTAATATACATATATCTGTATAGCACATTTTTATATATATATATAAATCATGTCTTGGCTTTACAAACAAAGATTTGAGAGAGTTTTCCATATCTTTCAAACTTCACATGTCAGCGGGCCTGTACGTGAATAGCCCTCAGGTACAATACACATGTATTGATATATATAAATATATCTCTCTCTCCCTATATTTAAAGAGATATAAATATAGATATCACTTAATATTTACACCCTGATTTTATTGTTTATTTAAAAGTACTCATTTTAAAACAGTCTTTGGCGGCCTCTGCTTAATGTCAAATCACTTCCTATATAGAATTTATATTATAATTATTTGCAAATGCTAATTTTCACTAAGTTTTATTATTATTAAAATATCGTCACCAGTATGACATTGTGGATGAAGGAGAAGAGTGCAGGCAGGTCAAGGATTCTTCCCAGCTTATTCCTCTTATTTTCTTACCAAGAAAAGTCATGGAAATGATTCTGTAATTAGCAGTTAATAGACTTGAAGTTATATCCCTTTGACAGATTTTCTTTTCTTGCCAATTTATATGTAATTAAAAATTAATCAGAAAGCGGTGGCCCAATTGGACTGTAAATTGTTTTATTCTCCAATTTAGAGAAATTTGATCATTATAATATAGATTAAATTATTTTTACAGAAACACTCACTTTCATTATATAAAATAACTTTCCTTTGCCAGTAGTTAATTGTGAATGTTACCCACTAGGCATGGGTGTCCACTGAAGAGGGGCACACAGGGCAGATCTTCTTAAGGAATATGTGTTTGTATATAAGTATATAATAGAGATATCTATATATCTGATTGTATTTATGTATGTAAATATATTCACATGCTTGTGTATAGATATCTGAAACAACCTGTCAAATATTTGTTTTTCCTCTTTTGACCTCCAGTCTTCTCCCTAAAATATCTTCTCCAAACTTTGTTTGCCTCTTTGATGCCATAATAAGCACTTTGCAATTCATGTAACAAAGATGAACAGGGAATCATAGACAGCTGTTGGGGTGGGGTCAAACAGGGCATTTGTCCCCACCCCCCCTCTCGGATCGGGCTTCTCACTTATCATGTAACGGGGCTGCCACTCAGGTATATATTTCCCTGGAAAAGTGGCAGCAGATGCCCATGCAAGGAAAATTGAAAATTTTGGTCTGTGTTATTTACAGCCCAAACACAAACCTCAAAGACAGGAAGGCAGAAGGAAATACCCCTTTTCATTTCCTTGGAGAATCAACACACATCAAGCAATAGGCTTTGAAAGAGATGGGCTGTTTTAGAGACTGACCGGCAGAACTTCAAAGATATTGGAAATGACAGCGGCAGGCATAAAGGGAGAAAAAGCTGGCTTCTCTGCCAAAGAGTCCCATATCCACTACCAGGAATGTTCAAAAGGGGATATTCTGGTGTTGGGGTGAGGGCAGCAACAGGTGTTCAGCGTTGGGTAAATCTGACCAAATAACAATAATGTTTGCTCATTTGTTGCTGGCCACCATTCCCTGGATGATTGTTAAGGTCAATGGGGCAGAAAAACTGGCAACAAAATCTCCAAAGAGAAACGCAGCCATTTGCTATGTTGATCATTGCCAGAACTTTATCCAGAAAAGAAGACACAAAAATGGCAAATTACAGCAGTCAGAAAATATACAGAGTTCCCCAAAAATGTATACATACTTTGTTAGTCAATAACACTCAGTCATTTGGTTAAACCACTCACCCATACCATCTTTACTTGCCTAGGCAGTAAGAGCAAAAGCTGTTATACTAATTTCCTTGACAGGGGCCAGTTATATATTTATTATTGTCCTGATCCCCACCTGCTTTCCAAAGAGGAAAAAAGAAAATGCCTATAGCTAGAGGTAAAATACTGTTTGTAAATATTTATTAAAGGGAAAAACTGACACAAAACGTTCTCCATAGCTTTTGAGAGAGGAGATTAAAAAAAAAAACAGGAAACTATAAAAGAGGAAATAATTTGATTACAGATGTCAGTTTTGTTTTTCCCATCACTGAAGTGTCTTCTCCTGCAGGCAAAGTGATACCAAACAAGGACAACCTCTAACAATGCCAGTCATTCTCCATAACAGCTAGAAAATATTGCAGACACCCTCATATTTTTATACAGGTGACACCAACTTCAGGTGACACTTTATTTTCAACCAACTGTCTGAAAAATATCCAGCCATTTAATATTAACGAAAAAAAAATAGCCTGCGTAGGGCAATGGCACATTAGTCCCCTTCAAAGTACTCCCCTTGAGACCTCACACACTTATCCCATAACAGTCTGCAAAGTCCTCTTTTGGTATCGCCATCAGTTGCATTCTCCTTAATCTTGTCCAGTGGAGAGTGTCTGTTAATGCATGTGCAGTAAGGTCCCCTCTGATTGGTTGCCAAGTTACATCAAGGCTGCATAACCGGTCCTTGAGATATTCAAAATAGCTGAATACTTTCCGGACAGATCTCCTATTGTTATTCTATAAATTATTCAAAGAAGGATCTGCATTTTTGTTTTTTCATTCACCACAATTTATTCTATCCTGATTGAAATATTGTATTTCTTTACTCAAATCAAAATAGAATATTTCTATTCTTTTTTCTTTATTTTAAATCTTTCACTTGTACTCGAAGTGTTGTAGGGAGGTGGAGACAGCAGTCATGTTATTCCATCCATCTGTTTTTATTCTCCTTTATTTTACTTGAGCGATTTTTAAAAAAATTCATTTCTGGCTTGCTAGGTCTGTTGAAGCTTCACCAGAGCCCCGTTAACTGAACATTTTGAAAACATGTTCCTACTGAGTCCGTTGTCAGCATCTCATGACGCTGGCTGGCCGAGGTGTTGGAATTTTCGGTTTGGAATCAGAATTAACTGTCTCCTTGACAGGTTGCCAACCAAGCCTGAAGAACCCCATCTGCCCTGCTATTTACTGATAGCTGGGGGGAAATAGATGGATTTATGACTTTCCCAAGGTCATAAGTGCAAAGTGAATGCCAACTGTCTCAGCTGAAGTTTGAATTCAGCTAGCCAATGCCATTAACAATTAGCCCACCTGCACCTCTAATTTGTTTGTTTTTTAAACTTAATTTCTCTTCAAAAGTGACTCTAAATTTAACCTTCAATCCTTTCTACCAAGATTTCTTATTTGACATAAAGATTATGTTGGCAATGAGAATTCACAAGATAATATTTCAGTAGAAGAGAGGAAAAAATCATAAAAATCATAAAAATAAATCTGTAGAAAAAGAAGTAAAAGCAAAACTCGTGTTCTCTAGAATATTCCAGGCTAATGATCAATTAGCCACTTGCATCTTTAACCACTTTAAGCTGATTTGCAATACGATAAATTCCTTTTTTCCTCTTCTTCATTTCAAGCTTCTTCATGATCAAACTAATGTTTTTGTAAATTCATTCCTGACAATCAACCACTGATACAAAGGCCAGATTTTCAAAGTAGAAGCTAAAAATTAACTTAGAAAATCATAAGTTATTAATTCACTGTTAGAAACCGTCAACCAAAACTGTCAACATAGAATTCTTCAGTTTCTAAAGCTGGCTGGCTATGTATGACACATACAAGCTGCACCAATAGATAGAGTGCTGAAAATTTAAACATTTACTCCTAATTATGTCTAGGAAAACTGTTTTTATGTTTTTTGAAAATTTCCCCCCTAAATAGGTTTTTAGTGGTGGTTCAATTTGCAATGTAGTTTATGCTAAATTGGTCTCTTAGTTTGGGTCCGGCAACATTCACGCTTGTTTTTTATTGATCACTGCTGAACAAAAGGCGAGAGAAGTAACTTATTCATTGATCACACCCAACACAGCATGCTGCCAAAAGATGTTGGTCACATGACAGTTTCTACTGAGTGACCAACCAGACCAGTAATTATAATCTAAGTGATATTCAGTTATAGATAAGTAGGTATTCTCATGATAAATGGAATTTTATTTCTAATTGTTTTCATCTTTATTTGACCAATAATAATAATATTCTAGTTAATCTGCAATACAATTTATTTTTTATGTAATTTTTAATATTAACTAATAAGACAGCATAATTATTAAAGTATTTATTTGTCATTCAAATCAAATTATTTTATTAAAATTTTACCGGCATTTTAATACATGTATGTAGCTTCAATGAGTATCGAACACATAACACTAGCAATGGTCTGCGAGATGCTCGTTAACTATCACTCTACAGAAGGCACCAATTATAGCACTGTATTTATTTATGTATAATATGATCATGTAGATAATGTGACTACCTATTTTGGTAGATAAAAAAATGTGAATATATTTTATTTTCATCTATAATGTCATTCTTACTTTACAGCAAATCTTGTCTCACAAATAAAAGTATCACAGAAAACTTATGCAAAAAATACAGTTATTTCCATTTTAATGGTTTCTTTTTATTCTTGACCCTTTCTTATTTGCTGTATTTTAGAAGTCTGAACTTGCTTAACTTTGGCCACTTAAGATGAGTAAAGCTCAGGGTTTCCATCTCAAAATACTGGACATATCCACAAGGCGACCACTCTTGCGAAGCTAACATTACAAGTAATTCTAGCCAAGTGGTTGGATATGAGGTTTATTGAATTAGAGTGGCACCAATGTATGTCAATGGTATTATATTTTAAAAAAGTACTTTCCCATGGCCCCGCAGATTCAAGTCAGGTGGGGGAGTACAAAAGATAAGAGGATGTCTTAAAGGCAATCCTCAAGGCATACAATATCACCACCAGAGACTGGGAGGCCAGAGCAATGAACAGAACTGGGTGGTGGAAGATCTATCACAACAGTCTGAAACACTTCAAGAGACAATAGATTTGAGGAAAAGAAGCAGTGCCAGCATGCATGTTACAAGACCAGCCACCACCCAGAGATGACTTGATCTGCCCAGACTGCCAGCATCAGTGCTGTTTTCAGATCAGCCTGGTCAGCCACTGCAGACATAATCATCCCCATTAACGGCACTAATGCAGGAAGAAGGTAGGTCCATTGAACCCCACGACTCAGTCCATCATTTATATAAGTAAACAAAAGGGTCAAAATATTACACTTCTGTATAATGCAATCCCTCCTCCATTCCTCAATTTTTGCTCTTGATTGTAAAACAAAATTTCTAGCATTATACATGAATATATTAATATTGCCTTGGTTACTTAGAAATATGCCTTGCTTAATGTCCAAGTTAAAAGCTGTTGGAAAATATTGCATGTTACTCATTTAATATTTATAAATTGATCCTATCATTGTAGAAATGTGTTACTGTTCTCTAATATTAACATAGACTAGTGTGAAATGTCTCACCATTTATTAACCCATTAACTGCGACAGGAGCAGCTCAGTTGCCATGTTCTAAATGCGGCGGTAACTTTGATTATACAGGGTGGCACAAAATAAGCTGAACAGTTTGTTTTCTCTGTAAACAATGGACCCTTCCACTGAAAATTACGGGCAGAGAAACATAGAAACAAGTAGAAAAAGTTGTCTGTAACTTTAAATGGAAGGGTTCATGTGTAACTGATGGAAATTTCCATCATTCGTAGTTGAGCCATAGAGCTGAAATGACTGAAATTTCAGTCATCTGCTGTTAATGGTTAATGTTACATCAGCATTTGCAAGCATATTTTAGTGGTAGAGATTCAGTGTATAGGCTGCAGTGATGGCGAACCTTTTAGCACAGAGTGTCGAAATTTCAATTTTTTTAATAATCTTGTTATCGGAGTATCACTTATATGTATACATGTATTTTAGTTTTAGGTAAATTCTTATAGATAAGCAGACTATTTTTCTAATATATTTATAAAACTAGGAGTTTAATAAAATATTATTGAGCATAGTGTAGAGATTGGTCTCCTCCTTAGGAGGATCAACAGGATCGCTGCGGAAGGTTCTCTACATGATCCCCAGCTGCTTACAGTATCTGGTATTCCCAGATGGTCACCCATCTATGTACTGACCAGGCTCAAAGTTGCTCATACGAGAACCGGTGTGTCCAATGTGATTTGGCTGTAACATCTATGTAAGAAGAATACCATTCATTTATCTCCAACTCTGTCATAGCTTGAGCCGATTCATTTAGATATTTACCAAGCATAGCTTTGTCTGTAACGGGGTCAAAGAGTGGGAAAATAGGGATTAAGAAGATTGTGTTGCACAAATCTATCGAGTGGGGAGAGCTTACCTGCCTGAAAATTTTAAATCCACAATTCTCTCAGCCATAAGGTGTATTAAAGCTTGAACCAATAGGCATATGAACTAAATTTACTAAATCTATTCCCTCTAGTATGTCTATGAGTCAGGTTCTTTGCTGATTATTATAATGATTATTCTGGAGCTGTTATAGTTCAAATCATTTATTCCAGTTTCATGAATCTTTACATAAATACACATACATTCCACTTATCGAAATCAAACTATATACATGTAGTTTTATGCAAAATATGTATGTGTTACATCCATAATTTTGGTTGATCCCCAAAAGGTCATCGATGGTGTCAATTCTTTGGTGAGTTGATGAATAGACAGATTTTGACTTGGGTTTGGTGATATCTTGCCCCAAGGGGATAGTTGGGAGGGTTTGTTGGAGTTAGATTTCAAAGGCTATAAGAGAACATGGTGTTGTGGTGCACAGGGGATGTACTGGATATCTATAGCTATTTTTTTGTTTGGAATGTTTGAATTAATGTAAATTCGGATGTGTGTTGAAAATTCCACTGGATTTTTATATCAAATATTCATATAATAAATAATAGTATTTGATGTTTCATATTTATATATATATAGAACATTTGTTGAAATTTGTTTGTCGGTTGGGAATGGATGTAGGGTATGTTTTAAGGTGTGATCATTTATAGATATGGTGTGTTGTATACAATTGATGTTCATAGTATAATGTTTTTAGGGTGGTTTAGTTTATTATTGAGGCTGTTAGTGGATAAGGTTTTCAATCGAGAGATCCATTTATCTTCAGTAACTCTAATGTGGGTGTGGTGTTCTTAGCTAGGTTTTTTCTCTATGATAGTGAATTTAGTATTTCTATTGAAGTCATGATTTGCTAAGCGGAAATGTTGTTCTGCAGGTAAAAGTTTATTATATTCTGTGGCGGTAGTTATTTAATCTATAGTTAAAGGGCCATTCTGATTTTCCTATATATTGTTCAGGGCAACGTTTGCATTCTAAAAGGTAAATAACGCTTCTACTTTTGCAATTAGATTCATGATGAATTTTATATGTTTATTAGTTGTGGAACTAGTGAATGAGTTGGTGGGTTTAAGGTGTTTACAGCATAGGCTATTATTATTATTGCAAGGTTGGCAGAATTTAACTGTTTTAGTAATGTGTTTTTTACAGATAACTTTGTCGTTTAGTATGTTATTACAACTTATGATATCTTTAATATTTTTAGGACGACAGTAAGCCAGCATACCTATTTCTTGGTATATATTCTTTAAATCTGGTTTTAGGTTAAGTATATTCCAGCGGTTTTTGCTTATTTGAGGTAGTGGGGAGGGGGGGAGTGTCATTATATATATATATATATATATATGTGTATAAATGTATGTATATATATTAATATATTTTTGCCTATATATGTCTCTATATAGATATTTGTGTATGTATATATTTGTATGTTTACACATTATATTATATGCAATATATGTTGCATTATATGGCAGGGGTTGGCTGTGTAAGTATTGCTAGAGTGAACCCCTGATAACTTGAAAACATCATAAGCACAGTTTATGATGATGAAGTCTTCTGAAGCCTTAATGAATCTATGCAATATTCTATATTGCTCTTTCTTGCACTCTCTCTCATGTGATGTGTTCAGATATGAATATACCTGTGACTATGTGTCTGTTATGTAGAAAACTTCCAGAAAGCAGCCATAAACTTGGATGTTACAAATTAAAACAAAACTTGTCTAATTTGGTCAAATTAATATTGTTTATAAGTTTATTTTTCTAATTGAATGGAAAAAAATGTGCTTATTAGTGGAAGACGTTTCAAGAACTATGCAATTCATTAGCCTGAATTAAGGTTACAAATAATAACCTGTTTGTTGTTGGTACAAAATGCATGCACATGTGGGTGTGCTCATGTTAATGAATACACTGGTATGTATAGATATATTCACTAGTTATTCCCTGTGAAAAGAATTCACAGATATATTTGAAT
>VCCN01001050.1:3657576-3675286 GCA_006491835.1 Architeuthis dux | reverse complement strand
ACATCCCAAGGAACATTTAGATACCCTAAATGTAGAATCATGAGGTGGGGTGCACAGTAGCCCCTGCTGGCCCCCAGTCTAAGAGATTAGATTGTCTGAACAAAAGTTGGTATGTATGACTCTTCTCAAAATTATAGACATGTGAAGTATGTTTTTTATAATTATTTTGATTATGTTAGACATAACCTTTTCTTTCAAGTTGACTGAAATCTGGGTAATAACAATCCCAGTACAATTGGTTTTGAACATGCCTAAAATTCAAAATAAATCGAAATATCAATTCTCACATCTTGCATAATTCCAAGTCTGCATTCAAATTTAATATGCGAGGTTGAGTGAAATACAGAAAAATTATATGCCTCTATTTTGTCTTCAAGTTTGTAAGAAGAGTTCTCCATTGTATGGAAACATTGTAAGTGTGAAAGAAAATGACTCACATAGATGTCTATGTACCAAAAGATCAAATATTACCATTGCTATGATTTTTTATTCTTTTTTGTACCTTGCCCATTAAAAATTATTTTTTCTCTGATTCACTTTCATTCCTTGTTATTTCAGACTGGCCGCACCACAAGTTATTAGAAAAAACTCTCTACCTGCAAGTGATAGATTACGACCGGTTCAGTCGAGATGATCCGATTGGAGAAATTACCCTTCCGTTAAATGAGGTGGATCTTACCCAAAAAAAAAGCACCTGGAGATTCCTTGAGCCATGTAAGGAGAGTAGGGTAAGTTGGTATCTTTATTTGAGTTTTGTTCTACTTTTTGATAGCCCCAGCTTTTCCTTCTGGTAAAGCTGATAGAGCAAAGGAGTTTAACCACATGAGCTAGCCTGGTCCAGAGACTCACAAAGGAAGGAATGTTATCAGTTAGTGTAACGAAATACACCCAGATTGTGTTACCGGTAGCCATTGGAAGTGACAGATTTGAAATCTGTGTTAAACTGCGTATGTGACAGATAGGGTTACCAGAAACCATTGAAGATTTGAAAATAGGATGGTGGAGGGATGGTATGATCAGTAGCAGTTATAAGGACCTAGATTGAAACGGTTAGCAGCAGTTGGGGTTGCGAGCTGAAGCAGTTAGCAACAGCGTCGAGCAGGAGGGTGGGGGTGAAAGCCGGTTAGAAGCGGTGACCAGTTTGAGATTTGAATCTGGGGCGACAGGTCAGAGATGAAATGGCTTCTTCCACCTGGCTGGGTTGAAGAGACAAGAACCCTTAATTTTCGTAGTGATAACTCTGAAAAGTGACCAACTCTTTTAGAAAAGCAAATGCAACAGAATTTCCGTATCTCGATGAAATACACAAACCAGCCCAGAAATTAACCTGCATATGCGGAAATAAAACCCCAGATTTCAAATTGAAGATCCGTGAATTTTGTAGTCTTTTCTCTCCACACACGTGGGAGTGTCTTTTTCTCCAAAATGAATTTCCCTCCATAGAGAGATCAGCAGACACGGACAGAGAGCCATCATCAAAGTCATCATCATCATCATTGCAGCCCGCAGCCCCGGAAGAAATGATCTTCTCTCTTTCTCTGAATCTATCTCTCTTCCTCTCTCTCTCAACATCTCTTTCTCTCACGGCGACCAGAAGAAGAAATACAGAACCCTGATTATACTACATTAGTCTTTGATTAGTGATGGTCTGACAGTTGGAAAGTTGACTAAACTCTTTTAAGTGGAAAAACACTTGAGCATCATTGACCCAAGGCTGTTTGATTTTTATTAAGGATGTTACAGCAGGACATTCATTATTCTATACTTTGATTCTTGTGATAGTCAGGAGCACATTGGTGTCATTTATGAGAAGCCTACAAATTATTTTAGAAAGAGGCTTTATTGGTTTATAATTAATCACAGGCAATTAATACACTTGAATAATTTGGGTTATTAATAGTCTCTTTTCACTTCCATCACTTCATCATACAGAGAAACTGAAGTTGCTGGCCAAGAGGTTGTTTTTGACTAATTCCTCACTTGCAAGGATCACTTGCCTACTCTGGTTGTTTCTTTCAAGTGGAGATCAGCTCGCACACACCAAATCCACTTTTACGGCTTGGTGTCCTTCCTCAGTAGCTTGGCGGGCCGAGATGACCAAAGAGATTGCTTTGAAGGAGTCTTTGATGCCGGGACTCCTCAAAATTTGCAGAGGCTTGATGAACTATGGTTCACTAGCATGAGCAATTTCTGGCATACTCCACCAAATCCTTTGGTTTGATCTTGTACCATTGGAGGTTGGTTTTGATGGAGGCTTTGTAGCATTTTTGGGGTTGGCCTCTGTGTCTTTTACCACATGCCTGCTCTCCATATAGCAGGCATCTTGGCATGCAGTGCTTCTCTATGCAGATAGCATGCCTCACTCATTGGATGTGGACTTTGATTAGCACTGATTTTATGCTGTTGGAGTCAGTGCAGTCTTGTCACATGATAAACTATCAGTAAAATCACTGAAATCTGAGTGGAAGAAGAATATAGTTTTAGAAGATATGGTTAATAAATGGATCTTCCTGACAAAATGAAAACCTGTAGAGGCCCCTCAAAGAAAATTAAAAAAACATACGGCCAAACTCCTGTAAGCAAAAATCTAAACTGGCTTTACCCTAGAATTGACAAATTTAAATTTGTGATGGCTAAAAGATAGAAAACATCACTGTGACAGCAAATTCCAAATAATATCTTCTCTTCCAAACAGCATAAAACTTTCTGACACCAGCAAAATTGAAGATTTTGCTAAATACATATCTTCAAAGGAATGTACAGTATTTTAGAACATTTTATTTTAGTGTGAAAAAAATGTATACAATTTGTATATACAAGCACACATCATAACAATCATATTTACACAATGTCTAGGGCCTTACACCTTTTGCGGTGGTGTAATAAACATCATAATTCTTCTTAAAATCATTTACATCTGTTGATAGCACTACATATTCCGTAATCAATTCCAAAGTCCTACCACTCTATTGCTAAAAAAGAATTTTCGGATATTCAATCTACTTCTATTTGCATCTACCATATATGCGTGGCCTCTCAGTCCCTTGTAACCCCTTCTAGTAAAAAATATGTCAGGGTTTACTACTTCTAAACCATGCATAATCTTAAACACTTTTAGCCTATCCTATACTCATCTTGTCTTGACTTGAAAGCACAAAGTGTAAACTGCAACTTTATAAAGAGAAACATTTTCATGAATATGTTTAATGTCTGAAGCTAATAGTTGCTCATAGCCCTTCCAATTGTACATGGATTTCAATGTAATGAATATGTTGCCTTTGTATAGGTTAACTGAAATTTTTGTTGAAAAATTTGGCTTATAAATGTTTATATAAAGTAACAGATTAACCATATAGCAAAAGTAGCACAAATTTCAAGGGCACCACATTAAATGCTTGTAAGCTATCAATTCCGATTCAGTGTTTCTGCACTTGCGCTATTACTATTGTACTATACTGCCTTCAACTTTAGCCTACAGTAATTAATGGGATTTTGGTATCTATATGATACATATCTGACACATAAAAGGTATTTAAAACTGAAGTCATAGCCACTGTACAAAGATCAAAACGACATATTTATTGTATTATCTGGCTGTATAGAAAATTTTAAAATTCAATTATTTCACAAATAAAAAATGTGTTTTAATATTTATGTATATTTTCTTAATTTTGGGCCCCTTTACAACATATGCTACAGGCCCCACATTAGCTTAATCTGACCCTGTTTATATGCATTAGTTATATTGTCTAAGATTGTCCATTCTGTTAAAAGATGAAATCTGAATGAAACACAAGACCAAATGACAATGGCTGTATCTTCATATTCTGGGGATGAAAATAAAAGCAAATACATAAGACTTTGTGCTAAAGAACTTTTGACTCAAAATGTTTTTATTACAAATTTTATAAGAAATGTAAATGTTTAGAGAATTTTTGTGATTTAAAGTCAGAAACACTTTGACAGTACAATCTTATTTTCCTTTTATCCTAAAAAGAATATAACATTTATTTGAAGTATTTCTAAACTTGATTCAAGAGCTTTCTTATTTTAAAGTGTCACGGATTAGACATCAAACCACTTTATATTGTGTCACTTTATATTGATGTAGATAAAAATCTATTCCTAGTTTTCAGAGGTGCAACAAAGGGAAATATTAATATTTAAATTTTCCAGACAGCTTCAAAATCTGATCAGCTGTTGTTACTCCTTATTTATTCTTCTTTATTTCAACTTTCCATGTTTTTTTCTGATTTCTTTTGTTTCCTCTTTACATTTTCCATCTTTCTTTTTCTCTTCTCATTTCCTCCTTCATTTTCTCATTCCAATTTTTTTCTATTTAATTCTTTTACTTACTTTCCCCTTCCTTCTTTTTCATTGTTAACTCATCTTTCTCACTCTTCTCTCACCTTTTTTCTCATATTTCTTCTCATTCTCATTTTTTTCTATTTTATTCTTTCACTTACTTTCTCCTTCCCCTTATTTCCTTCTCATTGTTAACTTCACATTCTCACTGTTTTCTCATTTTTGAAATTTCACTATCGCTCTCTTCTGCCCCCACTCCCAAACTTTGCAAAACAACAAAAATTGATGGATATTGTCAAGAGACATAAAAGATTATAATCACCATTAAGTTCTATATTATTTTGTTCTACATCTGCTACAACCACCTGCTTCTAAGTTATACTTTTTTATTCTTTTTATCTTCCACTTATACTCAGTGTATTGGGGAGGTGGAGATGGTGGTCACATTAGTTTTATCTGTCCGCTTCCGCTCTCCTTTATTTTACTTGAGCAAGCTGCCATAATCCTCTTCAGATTTGCCAGGCTCGTCGAAGCATTGGACAAAAGCCTCAAGTAAGGAGACATGGGTAGGGGTGTAATGGGCCTTACCCTGTCACATTGGTCCATGATGTATTGGCAAGGGGAAAAGATTAATACATGCCTTTCCCAAGGGCATTAGTGCAAACTGTCTCAGCCAGAGTTTGAACTCAGCTCAGCGATCCCATTTTCTGTACCACTACCAGCTCAGCCACTCATACCTCCCCAGATTTATTTCTAGTCTTTGCTTTCTTTCTTGAGTGTTGCGCACCCCAACCCAGAAATGTTCAAGAGGAAAACCTGTCCATCTTGATGTGTTAGCATTAGATAAGTGGGTTCTCCTTATTGATTACAAGAGATTGATGTGTATTAGAAAGGCAACACTTGGCAGCTGCTGAAGTGAGAGCAGCAGGCAACACAAGCCTGTAAAGTTGTTATAGTCACACTATCAAGTAATGTTCACATAGAATAACAAACATTACAGACAGGTCTGGTTAGTCAGTCAATAGAAACCGTCACATGACAAGCGTCTTTTGGCAGCATACTGTGTTGGGAGTGATCAAGCTTGAATGCTGCCAGACATGAACTAAGGGACCAATTTAGCATAAACTTACATTGCAAATCGAACCCCCACTAAAAACTTATTGGGGGGTGGGTGTCAAAAAACATAATAGCTGTTTTTTCTAGATATAATAAGAAGTAAATGTTTAAATTTTCAGGCCGTCTACCTCTATTGGTATGGCCTGTATATGTGATACATACAAAGCCAGCCAGGCCAACTTAAAAACTGAAGAAACCTATGGTAACAGTTTTGGTTGATGGTTTCTAATAATTGCATCTGTGTCAACAGCAGCTTTAGAAACAAATCCAAGCTTCTGCAAATAATGTTTTAATAACAGCAATATCATCCTCATTTATTTTTTATTACACTAAGTTTTGTCAACCATTATTAGTATTAATATTTTAATAGTATTTTCTTTCATCTTAATTTTTAGTTGTTTTTTATTGCAACTTATTCAGGCTGTCAGCTTTTGGCAGTGGGTCAACAGCAATTGAATAGAACACTTTCCCAGCAGAAGTTAGTCTCAAATGTTGCTGCAATTATAGTTTTCTATGTCAGCTTCTGTTTCCAATTCTAAATAAGAAATTTCTTTTTGTTTATTTCAAGAACACCCAACAGATGTTATGCAATTTAAAACTTGTCATCAACTTTGGATTTTTACATAAACCATTGCTGGATAAACATCCTGTCCTTAACAGCACTTTTAAGATGTCTTCCTATCTCCAATTTCATTTTCTCTTGGCCAACTCTTCAAATAATCCCCCTCTTTGCACCAACCAATGAATGATGAAAATGGGTTTTGGGAACTAGGTATAAGGTAAGGCTGGGTTTTGGGAACTAGGTATATGGTAATGTCTCCATTAGTAGACATTGAACATACAAAAATCCTGGAAATTGAGAAGTAGGTATATGCCATAACCCTACATACCTCCCCATTTTTACCACTGCAACCAGCTGATATCAACATCTCAGTGGATTCCTTGACTTTTGTTGCATTCTAATTGCCTTCATTCTATCCCATCATTGCACAGCAGTTTCAGTTCTCAAACACAGGAAGTTCTTTGTAATTTAAGACAATAATTACATCTTTTCCATCTTTGCAGATTGACTAAATTTCTATAATAAACCACTGTTTTTTACTTCCTGAGTTGGGATAATAATTTGCTGGTAACTGCGTTTTGTCAAAGGTTAAAATAAGACCTTTACAGCTTAGCGGATGTAAAGCTTGTTAACAAGATGATTTCATTTCCTCCTTCATTGCATTTTATTGCAATGTGTTTAATGAAAATTAGGAAAACTTATCTTATAGTCATTTTTGTAGGGAACACTTTTGAATCATTGTTTGAAGAAGACTTTATTTTGTCTGATACTTTTTGATTTTAGTTTGCTTGAATTTGATTAGTATTTTCTCAACTAAGAGTTCCTGATAATTTGGACATTAGGAATTTAGAAGAATTTGGAAGCATTTACTAATAGAGCTTGTTATACTCATCTTTTTCCCTTACAGTTTACATGTGTGTATACACACACATATATATTCACACACATATGTGTACTCTATATATATTTTTAGATAGATGCATGTATACTGTATGCATGCATATGTCTGTACAGGTTGCTACACATATACATGTGTAGATATAATATGAAACAAGACCTCATTTTGAACGTAGGTGTAATATTATTAGGTGTTTGCAAAAGTTCCCAGCACTCTATTTTTGGAAACTAAAGACAATACACAGTTGGAAACCTTTTTCCAGAAACTTTTGCACACACATAATATTTGGTAATTTCCTACACTGCTATTAATATAATTTTCAAAGACTTTTGCTCTCTGAATGGCATTAAAATATCTCTAATGTCTGCCAGTAGAAGAAAGAGACAGTTTTCACAATTCTGCAAGCCATAAAACCATCACAATATGATTTTTAACAAGCATGAAATGATAATGCCAGTCAACTAAAATAAGACTTGTCTTTTTAACAAATTGCTTTTTTATTTTTATTGGCTCATTTAAAAAGAATTTATAACCATTGAATATAATGTTCCTTTTCCTGGTTGAGATTCCCAAACTAACAAATAGGAGTTTTCAATGTTAAAATAAGAATAGTTTTCAACTAAAGAACTCATATATATGTGGGTGTGTTTTCTTTATTGTTTTTTAATTTCTTGTTCTTAAACAAAAGTGATTTGTGTTGTATAAATGGATAAAAAAAATGATATTATGGCCCTGGATATTATTCTCATATGTTGCAGCATCAAATGATAATATCAGTATATATTACAGTTTCTCTAAATCAATAATGACCCAATTGGCCATGGATGATTTCCCTGTATAAAGTGGCAATGATGCATTGATAACTGAGATATTAACTTTGAATAAACTCATTTATAGAAGCCAAGCCTTTGTTTGTTTCAATAATGTTTTCAGGAAAATGGCCAGATACCATGATGTAAGTGAAAAGATTGTACACTGAACACCTGCTGTAAACCAAGCTATTGTTAGTGAGTTTGATTCTTACTGGGTGCTCCACTATTGTGGCCTTGTGCAAGACATATTGTATTAAAACTATTGATCTGCCAGGGAAGATCATATAATAACCATTGTATTTGATTGTGAATAGACACTGTGGACCAGCATAAAACTGTAGGGCTATATTCCTAGTCTTTTGACTTGATTATATCTTGTGATCAATTGTAAATTAGTTTCCAGTAAAGATACTGTTATATACTTCTTTACATTATGGGAGCCGATACATGATGGCTAACAATTATATAACAGCAACAGAATTTGCTTTGATCACTTTATGGCTATGATGAATCATTCACCAAGTGAAATATAAAGCTGCAGTGAATTTGGTTTAACCCTTTCAAGACTAACCTTATGTACCGTATTCTTTCAGCTAAGTGTGTGTTAACCCTTTCATGACTAATCTATTATGGTGCTTAATGTCTGACTTAAAATATCCCAGTAGACTTCTAAAAGAGATCGATATATATTCCAGCAGTCATTAAAACCTCAGGATATATGTGTCCCAGGAGTCTTGAAAGGCTCGTCTCTCTAAGTACCAACAAATAAAACTAAAAGTGAGTTGTTCCAACTCATATTCTCATCCATGCTGTCTTTATCACTATTTTAGCCTTCCTTATATACATAATTCATTAGAGAGTTTTAGATTTAGACACCAAAGATTTCTCCAGACAGTGGTAATCCATGAGTCAGTATAAAAATTCCAGCTGCATGTATTGAGTAGATCAACACATACACTTATCTTCTATGACACTAATGATACCATTTTCTGAGATTCTTGTTGTGGTTTTTGCTGTACTGATTATTAGTATCCACATTGTTGGTAGTTAGCATAGACCTATGATTTTGAGGGGGCCTACTCCCACTGGTAGGGGCAAAGGGTGGACCCTATAATAAAGAATATTGAGATTGTAAACAGAGTCAAGGAAAATTCTTTAGCACAAAATATTAATATTTTATGAAGATTCATACAGATAAATTCTGAACGCTGAATAAACATGAATGTACTATTGTATTTACTGCTTCTTATTACAGTACTGTACTCTATTGTCTTATACGCATTTTGAAGAAAATTGTTTACCATTACCTTTTTTATAAATTGTTCTAGTTCTTTTATTCTGTTACTTGTAAGTACATCATGTACATTACATGTATATACCCACACATTATTCATATGTATTTTGTACTGATTAGAAAATACTTAATGAACAGTTTAAGATGGGGTTTACAGTTCCTATCTGGCCTGAGACTATTACCAGCTTTGCATGGGCCTGTTTGTCTGACCATTTTCACAAATTCTAATCTGATTATAATTCTATTAATCTCATTATTGTGCAATATTCCAAGTTTGTCTTTTAGAATAATTTCTATTTATTGATTGTACCGATTCTAAAATTACACATCATTTCTCCAACAGGCTTTGTACATGAAATTAATGATCATCACAACAAATCCTCTTTCTGACAACTGAATGTGTGTTTTAATGCCAATGTTGTTGGTTATCCGGGCTCTTCTACTAACATCATAGAAACCCAATAACGTCTATAATTAAGAGCAACATTTTTCTAAAGTTATTGATCATATGGTATATCTAAGCATCTCTTTCTTTCCATGGCTTTTAACATACTAAGATTATAAGAGTGCTTTTTCCACTACACTACTTGCCTTAAGTGAGGCTTCTAACAAATAACAATCTCAGGTTAATGGTTCATTTTATTTCTGGTTGTTCCATGAGCCTCTAATTTGTATCAAAAGTTGAAGAAAAATATGCAGATCTATGTAACCAAAAATATAATTCCTTGTTTTCAAGGGCAGCACAATGGTTTCATGCACCCTAGATGAGACTTAAACTTTGTGCCCTCGATTGTATTCTAACAAATATTTTTTTCAGTTTAGAGTGTGCACCCAGGACCTTTGTGCTCTAGGTGACTGCCTAAGTTTGCCTAATAGATGGGCCAGCCTTGGCTGCTTTATAAAATCTGGATATGTATATTCCTGACTGACAAAATCTTAAAGAATCTTATGCACTTAACACATGTTTTATATGTAAAAATCTATGCACATATATGGGCAATAACAATAGTATATTTCTCTCTCTCATATATATATATATAGATATATATATTATATGTCTGTCTATGTAGGAATTATGGGGAGCATTAAAATAAGCATAAACACAAGCAGATAATTATATTGGTCATAATTATGTATATATACAACTACTTTCCTGCATACATAAATTTTCAAATATATCATATTCAGGTACATAGGTATATAAATCTATTTAGTACTTTCATTATGTATTCATAGGTGTGTGTGTATATATGTATATATATATACATGTATGTATACAAACACACTTTGAAAAAAATATGAATGCCATAGAATAGCAAAATGCATACACTTGAAAACTCATGAATCTAGATAATATCTATGAAAGACATGTGCTTAGATATAGGTGTACATAGATGTGTTTGTTTCTAAACATGCCTACAACAAGTCAAAGTATAAAGAATTCATTCTTTTATCTTTATCTATGTATGATATCAAATGAAATGCTCTCCAATGTATTCTATAAATATTGTGATGCTTCTTAGAAACAAAGAAAATCTGATAGTAATACTAATAGATTTTTAAGGAAGATACACAATTGCAATATCGATTTGGAAAAAATATAAAAAGGTCTGGTTAGTCACTCAAAAGAAACCGTCACATGACCTATGTCTTCTGTCAGCATATCGTGTTGGGAATGATCAATTAAAAAATTTAGAAAAATGGGTTATCAATGAATAAGTTATTTCTCTTGCCTTTAGTTGGGCAGTGATCACAAAAAAAAGTCTGAATTTTCAAAAAAAAACAAGCATGATTGCTGCCGGACACAAACTAAGGGTCCAATTTAGCATAAACTTAGATTGCAAATTGAACCCCTCCCCCACTAAAAACTTATTTGAGGGGGGGTTAAAAAAGTTTTTTCTAGACATAAGGAGTAAATGTTTAAATTTTCAGCCCTCTAGCTCAATTGATTAAGTAAGTATCTTGAGTTATCCCCCTTAGGCAGGAGAGCACTTATCAACTTATGGTAAGGGAGCAGACACACATGTCGGAGTCCTGTTGCTGTAAATAATTATGAATAAATTGAATCTGTGAGTACGTATTTTGTTGCCTTTTAAATCTGTTGATATCTATCATTATAATCCTTTACAGTTGTGACACATGATAGATAGATAGCCAGCCAGACACACTTAAAAACTTAAGAAACCTATATTCATGTTGACTATGATGTTGACAATTTTGGTTGACGGTTTCTAATATGCCAAAGATATAGAATAAAAGTAAAGTTGAGTTTAACTAAAGATTTGCACAGAATATTTGTTTTCTCAAGAGCTTTTGCCTAAACTACACAAGTTATTATGCAAAGATACTGTTAGAATGTATTTTCCTAACAAATGTATTTTGTTTGTATGAAATGCTAACATTTGGTTCTTGTTTTTGAAAGCTTTTATCAACACTTTCAATGCTACTCATTTTTTACAGTTGAATTCCTTATTGTTCTACCCATTTCCTTGAGACCACTGATGAGAGGGGAAACTGGGTCATATAGTTACATCAGGGAAGTATAGGAAGTAAAGTACTGCCAGAAAAACAAAGATCTTGATATTTAGCAGTTTTTTAACTTCCTGTAATATTTTGCCAAATATTAAAATGATTCAATATGAAGGCAAAGGTTATGAAAAAAAGGTCTTCAAAATAGGTCAAATTCATTATTTGCGCTTATCTTCAAGTCTTCCCAATTCGGAAATCGTGTTGATATTAAATGAAAATATATTGCGTGCTTTATATCATGAATTCCTTCAGTGCTAGAGCATATAACCTGGGCATTACGTGTTCTTTTTTTTTTTTTAAATACCTAATTTTGTCAAATGTTTCAGTACTAATATTTCAATTCTCCATTATTAAGTACAATTAATATTAGGATGAATAAATTTGAATTAATGTAGGATTGAAAATATCTATTAGAAAAAGTGATTTTTTTCCTCAATGCCAAAATACATTATGAATTATATTTCAAGAAAAAACTGTACCCCCCCAAAAATATGAAAATCTATGAAACAAAAGTTTTGATCTATACAAAATCTGGAGATGAAACAACAAAATTTACCAGACAAAATCATGGTAACATTTGGTTCTTGTTTTTGAAAGATTTTAATTTAAAGAAAATTTATTTGATAAATCTTTTTCTGTTGTTTACTGTTTTTTTTCTCCATTTCTCTTTATAAACATATAAATAGAATTTCTCATTCAAATTTTCTCACTTGCTCTAAGATTTAGCCAACTCTATATTAACTCGTAAATTCACGAACAGCTTGAAACAAACTCCTAAACACAGTGGAACTCTTCAATGAATAGAATTATTTTAAAATGAAACTCTTTTGTGAATTGAATTTTTTGTTTTAATTTTTAATTACCTTATGGTACAAAGGAAGTAACTATGATCAGAATTTATTCTCCTTGATTTAAAATTTCTATATGAATTTAAGAGTTAAAATGATTAACTGTTATGAAAAGAAAATATTCAAATAGGTTGAATTCAGTGTTTAGAACAGTCTTTCTGTAAGTTTATGTTCTGTATGCATGTAGATGCATTGGAGAGTAACCAAAAATGTCTTTGTGAATTCTAGTGTCCAAATAAACAAATTCTTTCCCTTCCGCTTCTCTTTCATATCAATTGATTTTATTCGATAACCTTCATGACATTACCTTCGAGGCATACAGCAAATCAGACACCACAAAAGTATGTTACTCAACACACAAGTTTGCTTCTTTCTGTCTTTATCAATAAACATCATTTCCCTTTCAAGTTCTATGGTTTATTCTCCACTTTTAAAAATTGATTATTTTGCCAAGTCACTTTCTGAGCCTCTGCCATAATCTATCAGTCAAGTAAAGATACCAGAGTAAAATAAATATATACAGATTTTTCTTGTTCTAATGGACTTTCTCTTATTTGTGTATTTATTTACGATGACTTCTCTGAAAAAAATGACTTGTATATTTAGATGCAAACCTCCAATCTTAAGACAGGCAAACCAATTTAGAAAACAATTCTATGGATTATAAATTATTGTCTCATGTTTCAAAGAACATTTTATATTTTGTAAATTAAAAACCAGAAAAGTGAAGAAATTTAAAATCTTAATTCCTTAGTAAAAATGTGCATACTTCTATGAATGACAAAGATTTTACCTCCTAATTTTAAGTTTATATTTACCAAGCATGTATATTATATACAAGCAATGTTCCTACTAATATTTAGCAGTCATTGTATGCAGAAATCTGACATTGTGCAAATTATTTCCAGTAACAAAGTATGTGCTCACTTTTAAAATCGACATAGTGAATCAATATTTTTTAAATAAAAAACAGTAAACTATCTATAGAATTTGAAATCTTTTGTGCACACATTAACTTCCTTTGTGTGCTGGTTGCAAAACGTTTGTGTGTGCATTCACACAGTTTAGATGGAACACTGTATACAAGTACTTGTGTATGTAAGTATCTGATCTGTATGCATGAATATTTTAAATCAGAAAAACATGAACATTTAAGGATAAATATATCTTTGCATCTATGTTTTCAGATAATTTGATTAAAAAAGCAAATGGCATGTCTTATATTTGGTAACATGATAACCATTTGTCATCTTTGTAATTACAACAACAACAGTAATATTTCTTAGATAAATAAGCAAAGAAAGATAATCCCAGGGGTATTTTTCCTTCAGTTCAACAACATTTAAACTTTTTCATCTTAAACTACAAGTTGGGGAACATAATGTAACACCATTTAATTTGGGATGGTCAAAGATTTTAGCTGAAATCAATACAAACGATTTTCAAATAAGTTTTTGTTTGAGACTTTGAGACAAATTACTTTTTATTTATCATCAATGGTTTATAATTTGACTATCCTCATCTTCAAAGCATGAGGATAGACAAAAAATCATTTCATATTAACAGCAACTCCTTTCAAAGTCTCAAACAAAATCAATAACAAATATGAGGAGAGCCTAAAAAATGTATTGCATATCAGTAAAAACTAATTCACAGTCTCTCCCCAAAATAAGAATGATGATTTTATATTAACCACAACTCATCGCAAGTTTTCAAGCAAAAACAATAACAAATATAATGATACTACAAAAAATCAACAGCATACAAAAGTCTCAGATAAAATGTAAGAATATAACATGTGGGTGAGTAAGCGAAAAGTGTTAATACTTTCTAAACAAAGAAAAAATGTTACTTTAGGCGGGAAAAGCTTGAGGATAAAGAAACATTGGGTGTAGGATCAGTTAGCCAATCACAGGAGCTCTTATAGAGCGATTTGGTCCATTTAGACAATCAGCAAACAGCTTCAAAACACCTCTCTCTTTTCATTGGCTGGAATGCCAAACAAAGGAACTGTTAGTTTAAGCAGGAAAAGTTTTGAAAGAAAGAATTTTTTATTTTTTTAGAGTCAGTTGGCGATGTGAGCCTGTGGGAGATACACGGACCAGCACCTCACCGTTAGCAATGTGGACAAAGAGAGAGGAAGAGATAGGAAGGGGATGATAACGATATATTTGATAAGATTCATAGTTTTAGAAAGCCTGCAAGAAATTTTATTTGAGAAAATCATTGTCATCAATGTTTCTGTATATGAACAGAAAGTTACCTTAGGATTTCTTTTATGCAAAAGAGAACTAGAGGAAATAAAGCCAGCCTTTCATCGATGCGGAAATATCGTTTCTATCCTTTTTAGTATGAGTGCATGAAACAGCTCTATTTTTACAGCTAAACCATCATTAACAGAACCACCCCAAAGGTATTGTACAGTTCTGCCTCTGTCAAATTTAGATCCTCTCTTCTCTACTCAGACCATTTGTCCCACTCTTAAACTTTTGATTTGTTTTCATTCCTTGATTTCCTTCATGTCACTAATGATCTAACTCCAATGCCAAATGAGGGTACACATAAAATGTGCACCACTGTAGTGATTTGGTACAAAAAACTATCAGTTTGCTCTGGACATGACATGTTACAAGAATGGTGAAAATTGGAAAATGTCTACCAAAAATCGATTGGAGTATAAAACCACCTCATATTGTTCTAGTTTCTGTTACCAAAATCTCATTCCATCCAGCCAAAGAGAATACATGTAGACAAGAAAGAAAGGTCAGAAAGATTGGAGAAAGAGCAGGACAATCATCTATCAGGGAAAGAGTCTACAATAGTCAATGGATGAAACCATACAAACATCTAGATCAGGAGACCTAAAACTTTTTAGACAATCCATGATCCCTCATTGACCCCAGGCATGTACAAAAAAAATAAAATAATTAATTTAGTAGAAAAAAAAAAATAAGGACAAATCAAATTAAACTATTTCTGTTTTGTTGCAGAACAAAACGAAAATATAAGTATATGAAAATTTGTGGACAAAATAAAATTAAGCCTTTGCCGGAATGAAATGCAACCACCTGGTAACTATATTATTATAATTATGTTTCAGTAAACAGAATATAAAATAAATATACATTTCAGTTATATTTTTTATTGTCTATCACCAAGTTGTAATATATGTATTTTTATTTCTTATACAAACACAAAAAGTTCAATCAACCCCCAAAGTTTATTGACCAAACCTTGGACTGTCATGACCAACTGAAACAAGATCGAATATAAATTAATTTCTTTATTATATATTATTATCACAACTCCACATAATTTTCTAGAAATAAACATTTTAACTTTGAAAATTAACTCTTATATTCATACAAGGAAAATAGAATGTCAATTTCAAGGGAAATAATTTCTAATTGACCATTTGGTGAATTTTTAATTCCACTGTCAATTACAAGCAATTTATTAATTTAAGAGTTAATAGTTGAATGAGATCTTGATTTAAAACATATCTAAAAGAATACTGTACATAAGTAACTATCAAAATAGATAAATAAAATTTAGAAGTATTGGATGATCATCCATTCTCTATGGGGTGAGGTGAGGTCACAGGTAAATAAATAAGTAAAATAATACTATACTTTAAAGAGCACCGAAGTTCAGCTTGCCCGGGGTACCTAGATCTGGACCTGAATATCAGACTATTTCAATAACAACTTTTCCTCCATGTCAACCTGCTCATTCACTTTAAAATATTCTGCTTCTTTCATTTCAAATGGAGTTTCATCAAGTCAGAAAAAAAAAAAGAAACAGTTTTTTGTTACCAACTGAACATGAATTTTATTAAGACATTTCTTTGATTATACTTTCAAATTTCTGCCTTTTTTCCCTTGCTACAAAATGAATTTCTTGAAAAATGATCTCTCCACTCTTCCAAGTAGAGGAAAGATTTTGATCAATTTTCTTTTCCATGAGTAAAAAAGGTCTTGCTAACTTTGTTGCATTCAAGCAAAACATTTTCTTTTAAGACTTTGAAATACCAAAATGTAATGTTATTTGATTCCACACAAATCCAGGATTTTGCCGTACTTCTGTAAAATTTTCTTTGAAAAGTATTCAGCACTGTGCCGAGCAATTTAGAAAATGGTTGAAACTTCAAAATGCTCTTTTTTTAATTATGAAAATATCTTTTTATCTCATGGAAGCATCCACAAAGTTCTTGACAAAACATGTGAAATTAGTAAAATCTTCTTTTCAAGAATTTACTTCCTTGAGGTGTGAAGGGGATATGGGGACAGATGCAAAAAAAAGAAGGGCTAAGAATGAAAATATACATGTGAAAACCATGGAGCTGGTGCAACAAGGCAAAAAATGCAGTGCAGGAGAAAATATTGAGCTTTTATTTTGAAGCCCATTTTGAGTAGAATAAAATTTTAAATGTGCACAAATAAACTGAAATTTATATGAAAACTTTTGATTTGAGTTGAGGAGTGTTTACAAAATTAAACACATTTTAAGTTTGATGCAATGTTTACTTTTTACTTATATATAAATACTCTATATTAATGGATTTTTGAGGCAATCTGTTACAGCATGGCACCCATCAAGAATATTGAGACAATTCTGAGAGGCTTGTGGGGAATAGAGTAGCTATTGAAATTTTACTCATCTATTTCTTAGAAAAGAAGTAATTAAGTGTTGCATCCCCAAAACAACTCCGCACTCCTAACCTTTTTTTGTTTTTTTATGATTAGACTTTCACACAAAAAAGGATACTGATTGAAAAATGTTGGGCATGATTGGTTGATATATCATGCTGGTATAAACAGGATTAGTCTGAGTTTTGAGTTGCCATCTAAATCTTGGGCAATTCTTTCATGATCATTTCTGTGCTTGTAATAGCAAAGTTATGATTTCTTGTCCATTTATATAGAAGCATCTGGTGTATGAGATCTTATTCAGTGTTATAATGCTGTGGGAATGTGTGAGAACAACGTTCCTTTACTTTTTTGTGGGGTTGAGGAAGACCGTTCTCTCACTATCTATATACTACTAAAATTCTCTATTTGAACAATTCACTATTAAGAAAAATTAGCCAGTTTATGTTCAAATGATTATCCCATGTGACCTCAAAACGTCTCTGAAATTGATTAAATTTCAAAGATTGCGAAGTTGGCCTACCCTGCGTTCGCTCACTTCTTTTCTTAGCACTACACCACTGGTTATATTCAGACTTAAGAGAATCTTATCAAAGAGGGGGGGAAAAATCTTTTCAAAACCAAAAACTTCAATATACGTATATAAGAAATATATATAAATATTCAGGAAGGAGCAAGAATTGCAAATGATTTGATG
>VCCN01001050.1:3610356-3637688 GCA_006491835.1 Architeuthis dux | reverse complement strand
TGAATGTTTTTAAAGTGGGAGGGTCATTGCACAGGGACAATCCCACTCTCTTGGCCTCCAATTCCTCTTTTGCTCTTAGTGGTTCTATCCTCTTGAGAATATCCATGATTTTCTCTTCACTTAGAGAATGATCAATCTTTTTGACAACCAGTCCAAGGTCAGATTTTCATAAAGTTGGAATATACTTCCCACAATTTGTCATTCACCCCAGACAACTTTATTTTGCTTATTCCAAGGCCAGGGCTTTGCAAAATAGAAGAGTTCAGTTACATAATAGAATTTAGCTGAGAAAAATGACAAAAAGAAGATAATGAGCAGAATATTATCTTTTATCAACTTCTTGAAAATTAACCATAATGTTTGTTTTTTTCATTTAGTACATAAATAGCCCACTATAATATGTTTTCTTTTTCCTGTATCATTAAAATATATGAATTTGTATTGAATTCTTTATTTGCAAAAATTCAAATTCACTACAGAATTTCCGTGATTCATATTGGTAAATATTTCTTGCTGAAAAGAAAACAGATAAAATAATTTAACCCCACAATCAGCAACTCACATTTCATGCACCACAATTAAAGTTAATCCACCCTGACTTCCTTTTTCTTGATATTATTCAAGCAAAACGTTTTGAAAATTATATTTTGTCAGCTGGATACTCTTGCTAACCTTATTGGGTTTTGATTCACAATTACAATCCCTGAGCCAAACAGCAATATAGACTGGTCATCTTGAACTGTGCATTTAATAACATGGTCAAGAAAACAGTAGAATAGAATTCATACCAATATTAGAAAACTGAGAATACCAGCAACAAACATGAGGACATCTTTCTGAAAAACTTAGACCTGACTTTGCCTCAACTAAAATTAAGTTTGTCAATCAGACCACAATAATTAAGTTTGGTGGTCAGATATAAGCAATTCAGTTATTAATAAAAAGTGAAATTGTGAAAAGAACAAAACTATATCCTGATTTGAACAGACTGCAAATACTGAACTGAAAATATATTAATTGTTGCCTTGAATAAGTCTATTTGATGTGACACACTCGTACATTTGAGGTACCATATATGCCAATATATAAGACAGACATTTGATTTTTTTTTTTTTTAAAACGATGCAAATATTACACTTCATCCAATGCACTGGTATTATGACTAGGGGGCCGTCTACCAAAGCTTGATGTGGACAGTTATGGCTTTTGGATGAGTTGCAATGAGCAGTAGTCCTCCAAATACCCTTATAAACCATTCATCTTATAGTCTGGCATATATGGCAGTAAAGACCATGAAAGTGAAATAAAACAATGCATAATGATCGGCTAGAACTCATTTGGTATAAATAGAGACATATTGAAGAGCATCTTGCCAATGTGCTTAAAGTGTACAGTATACAATGAATGCATAATACCAGCTATGACTTACAGATACGAAACATGAAAATTAACAAAACAAACTTAAAACCATGGAAAGAGCAATGCTAGGGATAACTCTAAGAGATAGAAAAATATCAACATAGATCAGTGACAGGACTAGAATGAAGGATATTATACAAATAATTAAGCAACAAAAATGGAGATGGGCTGGCAAGGAGCGATGACAACAGATGGAGCAAAAGAATAACCATTTGGTGCCCATGGGACAGTAAACACAGAAGGAAAAGACCAGACACAAGATGGAGGGATGAGATAGAGAGGTTTGCCGGTAAGACATGGCAACAGTTAGCACAATCAGGGTCGTGATGGAAGCAGATGAGAAGGGCCTTTGTCCAGCAGTGGACTTATAAAAGCCGATGATGATGTGTTCTTAAGAATTGTTTTTTATTTCCTCTTTTCAACAAAGCCAATTATGAATGAAAGTTTTCTTGTTATGAACTTGACAACCATAACCATCAAGTTAGACATCTCAGTGGCCTGCAGACTTTACTGATTACCAAAGTTTCATTTGATTACGTTCAAGCCCACAAATAGTAGTCTGTTACTCTATATAAAGGGCAGTCATATTTTCCAACGACTGCACCTCTTTACATTCCTAAAGCTCATGTCAGCCTATGAGTTATGATAGACAGGTAAATCTTGATTAGTACAGTAAATTCGTTCCTGAATTTTCCATACTGCTCAAAACTGCACTGTTCAAGGTCTCATTATAATTTAATGTTTTTTTCCCTGCTTATACTTAGTTAACATTAATTTGTACAGCAATACTGTAACCATACTAAATGAGAACTGCACTATTCAAGATATTGCTGTAGTACAGGGTGTTTCAAAAAGGATGCATCCATCTTTTTTACAACTTGTATTTAAACTATTTTAATTCTAAAAACTATTTTTTAAAGACAGAAATTACAAAAAGATGCTAATTCCACATACCTTTTAACTTTACAATAGATGTTGAAAGTGAATTCTTTTAACTTGGATGTAGGTGCGTACCTGTTTTATTACATAAACATTTCATTACACTGGAAAATGACATAGCTGACACAACACAAAGGAATGGATGCATGAATGAGGCTAGCACATGCAATTTCAACTGCTAAATATTGTTGTCTCTGAGTACATTGTTGCCATATGACTAGCATTGTAGTATAAAATCTATGTGCACATAAATTCTACCCTCTTATCCTAGGGTTGAGTCTTTTATGAAACACCCTATAGATGCCAGTATTGAAAATCTTGTAACCTGAAGTAATGTCCTTATAAAGATTGGTGTGCAAAGTTAGAACAGGATCCTCAGCCAAATAATAATAATGACTAATCATAATAGTGTTTTTACCTCTGCCAAGAAAGTTGGACAGGGGTTATGTATTCACCCATGTTTGTCTATTTGTTTGTCCACACAATATCTCTAAAAGTTCTCAATGAATTTCAATGACATTTTGTAGAAGGGTGGGCCAAGGAATAACTGACTACATTTGGGGGCAGATCTATAATATTTTTGATTTTGTTAACATTGCGAGATTTTTCAGCTTTTCTGATATAATTACACAGTAACAACAACGTTGCTTAGTCTAAGGGAAATAATCAAGTGATGAAATGAATCAAGGTTCAAATTGATGTCTTTGATGGATAATTATAACAAGTCTTTGTCAGAGCATAGCCTGGGATCTGCAACTTGATTCAGCTTTTAGTGACAATGGCACTGGCAAAGGTATGCGCTGAGTGCTTTCTAGTTTCATCGAGTGGACATAAATTGTGGTAAATAAATAAACCACTTTGATATTTTTTCTTTTTACTTTTTTATTAAAAAATATGAATAACTTATTCCTTAATTACATAAATAAATTCTGAAAAGGTAATCAGAAAAATGCATGGTAAATTCCAATTCTTACTTGACTCGGCATAATTTTAGCTTAACTTCGTGAACAAGAAGGAACCTAAATAATTAATATGCTAGAGCAATTACCCCAAAGAAGAAAGAACTTATATAATTAATATACAAAAGCAATTACCCCTAAGAAGAAATACCTTATATAATTAATATGTTAGAGCAATTACCCCATAGAAGAAGTAACCAGTATAATTACAGCAAACTGTTGTTGTAAAGTCACTATTTAATCACACTCATAACAGCACTATTCTAATGGCATATTTGTTTTTCTATTCTCACAAGACTATTGTCAGAGATTAGTTTGCAGCAACAGCACATGAAGATTTCAGTGCATTATTTTAAAAACTAAAATTAGTAAACCCTTAAAATATACTATTCCTTTATTTTTGCATCAAATTTTTGCCTGTCCAGGATATTTTCTAAGAATTTATTGATATGTTCAACAAACAATTAATTACATACCACCTTATATATGATTAGCATAATTACTTTTTGACTCATTCATTTTATTTGCTGACCTTTAACTTGTATATAGAGAATTAGACTGTGAAAGGGTATAAAATTCACCCTTTATAATGGCACTCTTAAATCACTGAGGGTGCCATAATAAGTCTACTGTAATATGCTAAAGCAATAACCTCATAAAATTATACACAAATGTTTTCTATTGAAGACAATGCTTCTTGAGAATGGATGCCATAGATTCTTTCTTTGACTTTTTATGCAGAGTAGGCCATAAAAAATAGCATGGAGTTATCCAGAGGCAAATTACATCCCTTGGATGAATCCTAACCCAAAAGATGATGACATTTTAATTATTATTAATTGTTTACTAACATTTCATCCTAATTTCTATTACTTTTTATCGCAGATCATTATTACACAATCGTTAGTAAGCAGCATAGATTGGAATAAAGAATAAGGCTCTGACAAGATTTAAACTTGCATCCCTTATCGTTGTGATTCTGCCTTTCTGTGGCCACAAAGACCAACCAGCAGGAATTATCCAAATCTAGCCATATAGCTATATTCTTTACTTCTCTGAATACCAATATGCTGCCGTCTTTGTTTGCATTCCACTTAAGGTGTTAGATGTAATAGTATTTTAATTTCTTAGATGAAGCATTGTCAATTAGAAACCATCAACCAAAACTGTCAATATAGGTTTCTTCAGTTTTCAAGTTAGTCTGTCTGGCTGGCTATTTATGTATGCATCATGTGTAAAGGAGCTAGAGGACTGAAAATTTAAACATTTACTCCTTATTATGTCTAGTAAAAACTTCTTTTTTTTTAAAATTCCCCCTCAAAATAGGTTTTTAGTGGGGGTTCAATTTTCAATCTAAGTTTATAAAAAAAATTGATCCCTTGTTCAGTAGCATTCAAGCTTGTTTTTTGAAAATTCAGAATTTTTTAGTGATCACTGCACAAGAAAAGTAACTTATTCATTAATCACCCCTTTTTTCCAATTTTTTTTGTTTGATCACCCCAACATAGCATGCAGCCCAAAGACATTGGTCACATGGCAGTTTCTATTGGGTGACTAACTAGACCTGTTATTATTTTTTTCCTAGGATATTTTTCATTTTATTTCTGTTTCTCTGTTTTTTCAGTAATTTTAGTTTTAATTTAGTTACATTTCACTTAATTAGAGAAATTACTGAATAACTTTAAAATATAAACCTTTTTAGTCAAGATGATTTTACATCCAAATTTATATAAAAAATGCTCTTCTCTTTGTCACAGTGCTGGGTAATTGCTTAGTTGATAATTCATCAAAGTGTATATCATAATGTCTACAATTTTGCTCACAGTACAATTGTAAGATAACTAGTTCACCCATGCTGTCAAAAAATGGCAGCAGTATTTAAATAATTTTGCAATTGCATTGTACTCATCATAAAATATCAAAAACATTATGTTGCTCTGCATTTTCTTGTTTATGTTCAACCAGAATGAACCCAGATGTTTTACACATTTTCAAAAAATAAAGTATGTGGAATATACTTTTAATCGTTATCTTCCTTGACAAATGTTACATACAAAAAATATAGACATACAAGTGGTATATTATATAAGTAGATGCTTTTTATTTATACATTAAATAAGATGGGAAATTGTCCTCCTGTTTTCTAAGTTCTTTATTGAAGAAGAAAGAGAGAAATCCCTTAAAACAAGATATGCTGCTTTATGTCATTATCTACTATAAGGCTTCCCTTGGTAAATAGAATTCAAAGGCAATGAAATGAAACTCTTTCTGCACACTCAGATATAAGCACCAACTTAAAAGTGATTTTCTTGGTCTCGGAAAACATTTCTTATTATAAATGCTGAAAAAAATGTCATCTTAGATATTGATGAAGATAAATGATTTATTTGTTATCCCGAAAGAGTATAATCAATCTTACTGAGAAGACAGTGATCCTTTGCCTGGACAATGAACACTGCCACTCACCCAAAGATTTATCAAAACAAGAAGCTCAACTTCTTTGTATGTTTGTCTTTGATTTTTCCCTTCTGAAAAACTCAGATCTACAGGGTAGTGCAAAATAAGCTGACCATTTTGATTCTTTCGGACCACTGTTTTCTGGTGACAGAATTTTTAATAGCAAAAGTCATGGAAACCATACCCAACAGGTTATTGCTAGTTAAGTTAGTATTGATAAAGGCTGTAGCAATAATTTTTGTTGCTTTTTTAGCGTGTTGTTTATGACAATTTGAAAACAGTGATCCAAAAGAATTAAAATGGTCAGCTTATTTTGCGCCACCCTTTATAAATAACTGACTGTTTCATTTCTTGTTATAAATCTGAGGAAATAGTGATTGTTCACTCTATTAATGAACTAGGCACCTATCAAAGTTTTGAATATATTGTGACGCAAACCTCTTAGAGTGAAGAGATGCACTTCTGGAGATGTGACTAGTCAGCCCTAGTCAACATGTCTGACATCTAAACAAATAACTGTTTTAGTTGTTGTTAAGCAAAATTGTCATAAAACTTAGTTTTAAGACATGTTTCCTCATCTTAGTAATCAATAATCTAAGTCTAAGTTTTTACTTCTTATTACTTACAGTCTGACGAGCAGGGTCTCCCAGTGGAATTTTATAAGGCGGTGCAAAGCTGTTTTGGGGGCCCCTCCACACCCACACACCCTTGTCCTTTTGCCATTCAGTTTTCATCTGCTATAGTAGCTCTAAACTCTTGGGCCATGTTGCGATGCACCGGCTGCACCCCCACGCATAGGCCTTGCTGATAAGGTTGCTCTGCAGGCCATGGAGCCATTTTATTGATTTGAATCTCATTTTGGTAACTTCAGCCAAAGCCTTTATTACTTTTTTAATAAATTCAATTAAATCTTTTAATAAACATTTATTGAGATTGATGTGTTCCATTAGTTGTTTAGTTTTAGACTTGTTATCAAATCTTTTATGATCATTCAATGACTGCAACTATTTTACAAAAAGATCCTTATAGGGACTTACTTCTTTGTTTGTGGTCTTGATAATTCATTGAAATTTCTCAAGTTTTTTCAAAAATTGAAAACTTATTTCATAACCCAGCAGTAGTTCTGATCTGCAATCATTTGAGATCTTTACTTTTTACCTATGTTCAAACACTAACCACAGGCACCATTACAAAATATACAATTGTCTAAGCCCAACATCAGGCTATATATGTACTAAGCTTAGTCTAGTACAACACAAAGCCAAATGGCAGAGAAATGGAGGTTGGATGATTGTGCTGCATAAGTTTTCCAAGTAGGAAATGCCTGCCTGCCTGCCTGCCTTCCTTGATATTTACTAAGCTTAGCTAAGTACAGCACAAGGACAAATGGCAGGGAAATAGGAAGATTGTGTTTGACCAATCCTTCATGGCCTGCCTGCCTTGAAAATCAGTATTCATAATCATGGCTTTTACCTGTGTTCAACCACTGCCACTAGTAGGAAATATATAACTATCCCAGCTACAAAGCAGATCTAGATTTACAATGATTTTCATTAGGTATATGATAAAATCATTGCATTATATAATGCAGCATGAGTTTACATGGTTTAGTTATCTCATTTAATGGAACTTTGGATCTGGCTTGAGTCATGATGTTATCTTCCATTTTCATTTTCAACCTGACTTTGGATCACTTGGATCAGACTTTGCAGTAAAGAGTTTGCCATCATTTACGTTAACTCACTTGAGAAGAGAGACAACCATTGATCTCTTACAATCAATCACTCAGCCATTGATCCATATCCATCAAACAGTGATGGGACTGAGATAATCAAAAGTGACTCACAAGGCCTCGTTTTATCTATCTCTGTGATTAAATTCAAAAGATCTTTAATTGGGAGACTCAACCGTGAGTCATGCTTCCTTCATTTTGCTACTTCTTGATGTCACAATAATTCTCATAGTTCATTTAGCAATTTTCATTTCTCACTTTAGTAGAAAAGAGTTGGATAAAGAATAGTTGTTATTGGCAGACTGGACATCAAGATTGAAACTATAAGTAATGAAGTGAGGCACCTATTCAGGTGAATGTAACTAACTTAATGGAGATTTGACACGTTTTCATTTTGGCTAATATCAGACCTTCTGTTCTGATTAAAAGAACAGAAAATCTTCTCATGGCATTGTCAAAAGTTGATGACATAAGAGGAAAGTACAAAGGAAAAGTTATAAAACTACTTAAAAGGTAAAAAAGAGTCCCATAAATGAAGAACCAAGAAACACTTAAAAGAAAAGTTCCTTTTCTGGGAACTTTATAAACTTATGTTTGTATTAACATATATGCTTTTAATATTCCTAGCAGTTGTGTTTGTGTTTATGAATATAAAATAAAGTCTGTTTGGGTGAAACAATGAAATATGAAATCTTCTTTTCATTTGATTTAAAGTATAAAATTACCTGAAGTTTCCAATGCCTCTCTGTAATTCTGTAGTCACACATCTTTTTCT
This sequence comes from Architeuthis dux, assembly GCA_006491835.1. Taxonomy (NCBI): domain Eukaryota; kingdom Metazoa; phylum Mollusca; class Cephalopoda; order Oegopsida; family Architeuthidae; genus Architeuthis; species Architeuthis dux. The sequence goes on along the minus strand of VCCN01001050.1, from coordinate 3,629,407 downwards.
CTTAATCACTGAATTTCTAACATGTCCAGTTTTGTTTATTAATTGTTTATTTTTTATTCTCAGCAACAAAATATGTCTCATTTTTTTTATCAAAAGTTGATTGTTTAGAAGAATAAAGGACTTATTTCAAATGTTAATTTGCTGTTGGATTTGGTCTGGTTAGATCTACATATGCAAATATTTATAATAGTAACAATTCTATTCTTTCCTTCATTCATGATTTGCATGTTGGATGTTCATTAACTCGGTGGAAAGAAAAATGACCAAAGCAAAAGGAACAAAAGGCAGCCAAGGAGGTTGCAGCTGCAAAAAATCTCTACACTTGTTTTTTGATTAGCTATTCTGTTGTTATTGTTATTGCCTTTTTCATTATTGATACTCTCTCTCTCTGTCCTATAATATTTGTTACATTTGCATATATGTGTATATATAAATGTAACAACTATTATGGGACAGAGGTAGTATTTACTAAGCTCAGCTTTAATACAGCACATGGTCAAATGGGACTAAAATGTAGGTAGGAAGATTGTGTTGCACCAATCTTCCAACTGAGGAGGGTCTGCCTGCCTTGATAATCGACATTCAAAAGCTTTGCTTTGTACCTAGGTTTGAACAGTGACCTTTTTTCACTGGTGGGAAATATGCAACTATCTCAGCCATGTGGCAAGCATTGTTTTTTTTCTTCTTCATTATTCAGATATCATACTGCCGGACAAAGACCTTTCCAGGCTCCTTTCATGTTGACCATAACTATGTTAACCTTTGCCATGTCTTACCAGCCAACCTTTCCATCCCATTTGTTCACCTTATACCTGGTCTTCTACTGCATTTGCTATCCCTTGGGCACCAATTGACTAACCTTTTGCACCATCTTTCATATTTCCGTCTTGCTATGTGTCCAAGCTATCTTCATTTTTGTCGCTTACTTACATCTATGATATCTTTTATATTGGTCTGCTCTCGCATCCATGTTGATCGTTTTCTATCTCTTAGAGATATTCCTAGCAAATAAATCTTCCAGTATTAATAATACAGTCAGTTAGAAACTGTCAACCAAAACTGTCAACATAGGTTTCTTCTGTTTTTAAGTTGGTCTGGCTGGAAATGTATGTATCTATGTATGTATCATACATACAGGCCACACCAATGGAGCTAAAGGGCTAAAAATTTAAACACTTCCTATTATGTCTAGAAAAAAACTTTTTTTTAAATTCCTCCCTCAATAGGTTTTAGGGAGGGGGGTCAATTTGCAATGTAAGTTTATCCTAAATTGGTCCCTTAGTATGTGTTCAGCATCATTCAGGCTTGTTTTTGGAAAATTCAGACTTTTTTAGTGATCACTGCGCAACAAAAGGTGAAAGAAGTAACTTATTCATGATCATCTCTTTTTCCAATTTTTTAATAGATCACCCCCAACATGGCATGCTGCCAAAAAATGTTGGATACATGAGAGTTTCTGTTGGGCGACTAACCAGACCTGGGTTTTTTTTCTTTTCTAAAATTCTAAGCACTTTTTTTTGTATTAACTCTAGTTAGTAATTCTTGAGTTTGATATAATGAATGTCATTGAAACACTTTAAAAGACATTAATTATTAACTCTTAACTTTATGTTCAGTACTCATTAGTTAACTCAGGTTACATATATATCTTGAGGTTTCTATGACAGGTTAATATATGTCCCATAGATCTCTTTTAGAAGTCTACTGGGTCGTATGCATCATGTAAAATAAAGTAATAGAGATGTTCAAGGCTTTTACCACAGACAATGATGTAATCATATTAATGAAACCCATGCAGAAATTAGTTTGCATTACATGACTGAACAGGAAAGACTGGTTGGCAAAGTGATCTGCTAAGTCTGTTTTTTTCATCATATGGATGAGTAAATTGTCACTAAATTTTATACTATAGATCTAAGATTGGTTATGCAAAAGTGTATAAGGTAAGAAAAACATAACTTTTATTTTTTTTACATTTCAGTATCTGAGACAGTTTTTAAATCTTGTCTAAACATACCCTAAACAGGAATTATTCTTCAAAATCAAAAGGATGAAAATAGGGCTGTCACAAGGGATTTATGTGCCCTATGTGAGACTTAAAATTTGTATTCTAGTGGTTTTATTCTATCAGTTTTTTTCTAACAAATTTTATTGTCAGTTTGGAGTGTGCCCCTAGGACCTTTATGCTCTAAGTGACCACCTAAGTTCACCTAATGAACAGGCCAGTCCTGGATAAAAAGTTGGCAATTTTATATTGAACTGCTTTGCAAAGGCAGGAAACTTGTTACATCTGCTATTTGGCTAACCCATTAGGAAAATGTGTTTCACGTGAGCAAACAGCACAGTGGAAAAACTGAACTGGCCAGACAGCAATAACAGGGCATTTCCCCAATTCTTGGCAATTGAGACAAGTGACCCTAACACAGCATCATTGAATCATTGGCGCCACCAATTTCAACAATAGAGACTGTCGTCTGCAAAGAATGTTTCAGCTCCAGACTTGTCGGGAATAATGTAGTTAACTGGAATCCACTTTGAAGAAAGAGTTTTCTTGACTCATATGAAGAAATCTTGGTCAAGAATGGAACAAAGTGTCTTTGCTGTTCAGACTTGCTGAAGTGTTACTAACAAACACATTGAATTCAGCCTGTGTAATTACTTTATTTAGCAATAGTGATAGGGGTTTCATATTGAAAAATTAAGACAGTTAACTATCTATTTATACAGAGTGTTTCAAAAAGATTTGATACTTTTTAAACATTTATTTCTAGATAACTACAAATGTTGGCAACATGAAATTTGCATCACAAGAAAGTAAAAAGCTTAAAGATTTTTTTGCAGTATTTACAATTAGAACTCAATATGTACACCATTGGTCACACAGCAAACCAATAATCCATGCAGGATATGCTTGGGTGTGTTTGGAAAGACATATGTTTGCTGTGTGACCAATGGTGTACATATTGAATCATTGTAAATACGGCCAAAGAGACTTTAAGGGTTTCACTTTCCTGTGGTGCAAGTTTCATGTTGCCAACATTTGTAGTTATTGAGAAATAAATGTTTAAAAAGTGTCAATTCTTTTTGAAACAACCTGATTATAAAAGCCAGTGTCCATTGCTTTGTAATGCACAAAATATATCATGATATGTTCTTGTGCATATCCAAAAGTGTAGACCAGATACAACTTTCATATTTTGCATACATAACCCAAAAATGTCCACATAAAATGGTATAATTTATATGTTGCTCATCTCAACCAGGTATGTACCAAAAACATTACAAATTGTTGCAATGATCACAGACGTTTTAATGAAAATGTTTAGGATCAAAATGTTGCTACCTGCCTAGGATCAAATTGTAATATCTGTGCACTCTAGCAGATGTTAGAGAGAGAGAGAGAGAAACAAAGAAACAAATAGAAAAAGTCAGTTTTCATTGTATAGATATATTATCAGACAGTTTTAAAATAAATAAAAAAGATCAACCATTTCTTGAAGTTAAAATTTATCCAAGATAAGAAGAAATATTTGTTATATGTTATTGTTCAGCCATAGTTATTAAAATGAATTTATTAATTCACTTCTTCATTTCAAAAACTTTCTATCAACTAATCCACAGTTGTTCATGCTGATTACATGACAACCAAACAAAATGACAGGAATTACAAAAAGTATTTTGCCTAGCAGTGGGGGAGGGGATTTTGCCCAGCAGGGGAGGGGGTGGTATTTTGCCCAGCTGGGCCAGGGAGGAGTGTATTTTATTCAACTGCCCAACTATTAATAAGGCATTTTCTAATTCTTACAAGAATTCTGAGATTGAGAAGAATGCAAATATAATCAATATAAAATCAATAAAGATCAATAGGAAAGATGTTAATTAAAAAGCAGAAAATATTCTTGGTTTTGTTGTTTTTTTATTATTTTCTGAACTTTTGGCATTTGGAAATTTAAAAGTGTTTGAATGCTCATTATATTTGAATTTAAATGCAATTTTCTTTTTAAACTAATGCCCATTTGGTATTCATAATTTTGTTCTTTTTTTTTCATCTTGGGAATCTTTGGAACTGAAATGATTATTCATTCAATGGAAATTGACAAGAGACACTCCATTAATTGAAGATTTGATCATAGTGTAAGATGAAACTAAAAGATTGAAATAATAGCATGTTGTAGGTAATTTTTGTGTACTATGTTGCTTTAATGAAAGGCAAATTTTTCTTTTCTGTAGCTTCTAATTTAACTTATTTTATTTGCAGTGAAAATAGTAAATTATAGATGCAAACAGGATCCTTAAAATACAATGCATCAATTTAACTATGTTGTCTGTAATGTACAATGGAAGAGATATATGTATTCACTCATGTCTGTCCACACATTATCTCCAAAAGTTTTGAATGAGATTTTGTGGAAGGGTGGGCCATGAACTAAGCAAGGATTGATTAAATTTTGGGGCAGATCCAGGAATTTGTTTCTGACTGAGAGATATTCTTCATATATTAAGAAGAGGTGAACAATAGTCCGAAATATGGAAAATCAAAACTTACAGTTACCTTCCCTTCATCGTAGCTGTATATGAACTGGTTTTCATTCAATTTTAATTTAGTGTTTGGCATTGGCAGAGGTATGCACACTCTGAGTGCTTTCTAGTTATCTTATACAATGCTTCTCCTTTCATCATATGTCCAGCCTGACATGAAGTCGAAATTTATTACTTGGAGGATTTTTGGATGATAGTCAAGTTTTCTCTCAACCGCCCACCATTTTGTTGGCTGTGTTTTTGTTTTCTTTTTCTTATGGAATCATGTCTCGCAGGAAAGCTTTTACTTGTAACTTGTCACAGACAGGAAGAACGTGGTGCCACTTTGGCAGATATATATACATAGGTACATATGACCATGAAGAAGACATGATGGATGTTGTCTTTTTAGAGAACACAGATGGGAAAACATTGCAGATAGGAAAACATTGTTACAAAAGAGATTATTTGACAAGAATTCCCATTGGTCAGCGTCAGCTATGACTGCTTATCAATCATCCATGATGCAAAGTTGTGATTTTGATAACTGTAAATTCTAGTAAACTGAAATCATGTATTTCATAACATTTTTAATACTAGTATCTTCATCTTTTTATCACAAGCTTTTCACTGATATACTGTTTAGCCTTCCAATTGGAGGCATTTAGAAAAAAAAGTAGTTTTAAGTAGTTTTGATTGATACTTGAATTTGCATCCATTACAACATATACATTGGAGTTGTGAGTGGCTGAACGGTTAACAGCTTGGGATTGGTGAACAGAGATCAAACTCTGGCTGAGATAGTTTCAGTTTATTTTGCACAAATCCCCTTGGGAAAGGCATGTATGCATCTTTTACCCCAGCCACACATCATGGGCCAGCATAGCAGGGTAAGGTACATCACCCCTTCCCATGTCTTACACTTACTAGAGGAAGGGAGGCCTATGTCCAACAATGGACCTTAACGGCTGATAACAATTTTTTTTAAAATAACACCTATACGACATTAGCCACATAAGCCACAGATAGATGGAATTCTTATTTCTTATCGCAATCCCTCTTGTTTTCTCAACACTATGTTTTGTTGACTGCTTAGGAATAGCTCTACTTTATGATGTGAGAGGTTCTGAGATAAATATGTTTTATTGTTCTACACATTGATTTTATAAGTATCTTCATCTTTTCATTGCTTTTTACCATATTTTTGGCCTTCAAATAAAATTGCCAAAATTCAGACCAAAGAAAAAGCTTCAGATGAGTCTTGAATTCATATCCTGTATCACAAGAGCTTAATCTATCATATAATCATGCCTATACCATCTTAGAAGTATATAATTTATTTGGGTAAGGATACTTTTCAAGAACTGGGAATGGAATGAACTAATCTATCCATCTATATAAAACAACTGTGTTTGTCACTGTGCCCCCCCCCCCATTTAAACATTGCTCAATCAAATTTGGTATGCATACTTAGTGGACCTAGGGGAAGAACTTGGACTATTTGGTTTAAGGGTTTTAAAGGGGGGTTCTATTAACAATGTAACTATAATCTTCTATTTATATAAAACAATTGGCTCTATCAGTCACTGTGTCCCCTCCCCCTTAAACATTGGGACAGCTCAATCAAATTTGGCATGCATACTCAATGGACCTTGTGGAATGTTTTAAAGTAAAATGTTTGAGAAAAAATTTTTTAAAGTGTTTTAGAGGGCTCTATTTACAATATAACTACTTTACGTTCAATATACACATATACATACTAGCTGGAAAACTGCACGATAGGTTTGTATATAATAAAAGCTTGTATATAATAAAAGGGAAGCAGTGTACAAAATATCTTTTCATTGTCAAGAGTTTATGTTTGTGCTAAAGAGGTCCCTCTGTAACCTTTCATTGAAGTAAGCCATGACCTCAATAAATTCTATGTGGCAACTATTACTGAGGGGGAAGAGAAAGCTTCATTACTTTTCAAATGCATCCATTTGGAGACATTTTCAGGCTGTATACTGTTAAGTGTATTAGATTCCTCTAATAGCTTTTACTTTGGTTTGGCTTTTTCTTTTTGCTTGTTACCATTAACAAAATAGAGAAGTATTTACATACAGGAAATAATATGAAGGGCTCCACTGTAATGTCATTTGCTTACAAACATCCCCAAACATTTTTTAAATTATGTAAAAAGTATAAAGAAAGAAATAACAAAAATATATGCAAATTGAAATTGTTTTGTTTTCTAAGTTGTGTATATATTTTTGTTGGTTCACATTTTCATAGCATGAAGTTGTTTTAAGGGAGCAGGGTACTAGGCAGCAGCTGAACCTTCTTATTAAAGAGATTGCAGAACAGCAATCATCTCTTATGACCTACAGACTGACATCCACAGAAAAAGATATGGATCGCTCTTGGTAAGGATACTTTGCTGTTGAATTCTATTTGGAGAATACTTCCACCTGTCTCAGCCGGTGACTTCAACAAGGAAGTTCATACACCTAATAGTATAGTATCAACACCACATCTTCACATCATTTACCATCAGTCGAGACAGTTTTGCCAGGGTGCAGCACTTGTAGCCAAATGTGAGTGACGTCTGACTGCTGACCAATCGAAATGGAAAGCATTGACTGCCTCAAGTGTCAGACAAAGCGGGGATGTTGATTGATTGATATATATTTTTTAAACCATATTTGATGTCATATAATATGCATGATATGTTCTATTCTGAGGTCATCTTGAAGTCAATCTGGGGAATAGAGGTGTGTTGGTATCAGTCACCTTGCTCTGTTGGATTGCTCCAAACCATGACCGTCATGTTATAATGCAGAGTGTCATTTTGGGGGGACAAAATTTGTACATTATATGCTGGGCAATATGGTAAATGATTTTATGGAATGATGACAAATTTTTAAATTACCAACATCTTTTGGCAGCATGCCATGTTGGGGTAATCAATTAAAAAATGGGTTGATCAATAATAAGTTACTTCTCTCATCTTTTGTTAGATCACTAAAAAGTCTGAAAAAAAAAACAAACACAAACTAGGGATCAATTTAGCATAAATTTAAATTGTACCTGAACCCACCGGGGGGGTGAAAAAAAGTTTTTTTCTAGACTTAATAAGGAGTAAATGTTTAAATTTTCAGCACTCTAGCTCCATTGGTGTGGCCTGTACACATAATACTTACATACATACATAGCCAGCCACACTGACTTGAAAACTGAAGAAACCTATTTTGATAGTTTTGGTTGACAGTTTCTAATACTCAGAGAAAAGGAAGAGTAAAAGATAAGAGAGGCAGAAGATTATCATTTGTGAAAATAAGAGACAAAAATCGAAAATTGATGTAAACAGAAGAGAAATATAAAATGAATGTTACTTGTTTGACTGTTTCAAAAGTACTGGGCAGATCATTATCAAAGTTACTTCCAGGGAGTTACTTCCAGGGAGACCCAAACTCATGTCTTGTCCTCCTGCCCGCCTCTAACAAACGTGGGATGAGTTGTTGGATTTTCTCGGTTTGAATTCAGAGTTGTGTGTCTCCTAGACTAGTTGCCAACCAAGGCTTTAGATTCCAGTCTGCCCAGCTATTTACTGATAGCTGGGGGTGGGTGGAGAAGAGATGGATCCATGCCTTTCCCAAGGGCATTAGCGCAAAGTAAATGCAAACTGTCACAGCTGAAATTCGAACTTGGTCTGCAGATTCCATTTTCCGTGCTGCTTAACCATTAGACCACCTTCACCGCCAAGAAAATGAATACAGTTCTATTATTAGTTTAAACTCCTTTCTTCATCATTTTTTGGCATTTCATTATGATATTTTTAGCTGACATTGAGATATTTTGTGTGACAAGTTTCACAAAAACAAGTAGACAGTGTCGCAGCTAGAGATTTGGGGGCCAGGCTCTTTGAGGGGGCTCCTCCAACATTTAGTGAGATTTGATAAAAATGGAAAATTTGCAATAGACATACACTATCATTTAATTGGTGAAAAACAACCCCAAAGGCTTAATTATTATTTATGCAATTCATGTATGTACAAATATATCCTTATTGTATAATGTCAGTAGAAATCCAGTAGGTGAACTAGTATTTATAAAGCTCTTGGGAGCCTGGGGAGGGGGGAATTTTCAAATAGCCCTGCCCCACCTCTCCCCTCAGCTATACCTTTGCTGGTATAGCAACTTCCTAGTCAATGACTTTACCAATGAGCTATCATCCAGAACTTTCTCTTTTCTAATTTCCTATCCTAATGAATAAAATTACATTAATATAACATCAGTTGCATAAGCCATGTTATGTAACTGATTAAGCCTTCCAGCCAGTGACTTGTTACCTCTATTTGTATAAGACCAATTATTACAAACCAAACATAGGTTTAAAAAAACTATGCAGACTAATGAAAACTATTTATGGAAACATGGCAGACATTATATAAAAGATTTCTTCTTTTTTTGTTATTGAATTACTCTGCAGATATTGAACTGAGTAAGTAATGTATCAGAATTCGGACAGGAAATTCAGAAATACTGAAAAATATTCTCATGCCAGCAGTAAACAGAATTAGTAAATATGAAAATAAAGTTTGAAAATGTAAAGATGTTTCACTGTTGGATTCATGAGTAGCGGATCCTCTTGCTTCTTGAAATTCTCAATTTAGTAATTCCTCCAATTCTATTTACAATCCATGTTTAGACAGTACTTTCAACTAAACAGTAAGAAAAGTATTAAATCCTTTATTTGGAAAATGTTTGGAATATGTCCAAATTCTAAAATGAAATGTCCTAAGCAAATTTTAAAAACAGGAGAATTTGTTGTCAGTTAATAAAAAATGGGGATGTTGGGTGGCCAAGCAGATAACAGCTCGGAGAATGGATTGGCGAGCTGAGTTCAAAACTTCAGCTGGGACAGTTTGTGTTCACTTCGCACTAATGCCCTTGGAAAGGCAAGAATCCATATCTCTCCCCAGCAATGAGTAAAATAGCACAGGGTGACATGAGTGATGCCATTTCAGATGCAATTCACTTCTAAATCTATTTCACATATTGCAAACAAGCTGAGTAAGTAGTAATGTGATATGGTGAAGCCATATTCAGCATAAGGGCACTACTTACTTAATTTTACTTAATAAAAATGTAGATATTGAAAGTGCAGCCAGTATATCGCACCGGGGCCTGGGGGGCCAGGGGCGGATGGGCAAGGCAGTGGGCCAAAGAGTTTCTTGGGTAAAGCTGTGTATCAAAACGTCTGTCAATACAATATGTCCATTAATAAAATAGGTTGACTAGAGTTTAGCGATGGGTGAATATAGCATGGCATTCTAAAAGGGTTGTAGCAGATGAAAACAAGATGGTTAAAATTCGAGCATGTTTGTGTAGTATATATGGGGAGGTAGAGAAAACAGCTTTGCACCGCTTTATAAAATTCCTCCCGGAGTCCCTGCTTTTGATAATGGTTCATAAAAATATATTGTCTTTGTACAAATTTACTGAGTTAATATTTAATATTATTATACTGTAATATTTGCTCTCATAACTTTGCTGAAATTATCTATCTATGAACTGTGTGACTTTGTTCTTCTGTCCATAACAATGGACTCTCCCACTTAAAGGTAACGTGCTGTTTACTCACTGCCACAGATTGACAGCCTGGGTGAAGTTGCAATAAAAAGCAACAGCAAAATTAAGATTGAGGTAAATAGTAGTCAAAAATTAATAATAATGATTTATAATACTTCATCTAATAAAAATAAATAATAAAATAATTGACATACTTTTATGTTTGGTGTTTGAAATTTCTGCATCACCTTTGCTTTTTGGTCATCATACAAAACAACTTGGTTGAAGAAGAAGGAAAATCAATTCAGAACTTTTGTCACTTTTATTGAATACGGTTAAATTATTCTTTGCCCAATTATTATTTCTGTGTAAACAACTTCTGCTTATTCATTTCTCACACATTACTAAAAGGCTTGCAATGTTAGCATTATATTTATGACTTGTGCAAGATCAAACACTGTGTTCTTTCCTTTTGCTGTTAGAAATTGAATGTTTGCCAGATCGCGTGAGTGAAAATCACTTTTTTGAGTCTCAAGAAGATAATATGAATTTATTAGAGAAGTGTTGCTAAAAGGACAAAGTGATAGACTCTTGGGAAACACTATACAAACAAAAACAAAAACTAAAACATTTCACTTTAATAAAAATTTTCATAGAATGAATATTTTTATTATGTATTTTTTATATAATTATTATGTATCTATACTAATATTTGACCACTCTGTTTGTCTGTGCCTCTTCTCCACAAAACCTACAAGCCCTATCGACCTAATATTCTGCATGTAGATTAAGAGGAGGTCAACTTTCCACATATGCTATGTGAGGTTGACCTTGGTAGTCATTTGAGGTCACCAGAGGTCATTTCTAGCCAATTTTCAGAGTTGTTGCCACCATTTTGCTTCAAGGATGGTGAAATTTACCATATGTGTATAGAGAAGATTTATTTATGAGAAGATATTTCTCACGGCAAAGATCTCAATCTATATGAAGTTGACCTGAGGTCATTCAAGGTCACCAGAGGGCATTTCAAACAATTTTTACATGGCAAAGCTCATATCATTGTGATTTTGACCTCAGAGGTCACAAGTGGTAATTTCTAGCCAATTTTCAAACTTGGGCCACAATTTTGCACCAAGCATGCTGACTTTTTGCATATGGGTATATCCACTCACGTCAAAGATAACAGGCTAGGCGAGGTCATTCAAGTCCAATAGAGATCATTTCTACTCAATTTTCCCAGTTTTTGGTAATACTTTGGCATCTATGGAACTGAAATTCAGCATAGGGGTAAGTCTTTTCTTGACAAAGGTCATGGGCAATGCGTATTTGACCTGAGTGGTCATTCAAGGTCACCTGGGGTCATTTGTAGACAATTCTAACCAAATTTCTGAATTGTTGGCCACAATTTCGCAGCTATGAAACTGAAACTGAAATTGGGCATAGTGGTTAATTTGTTCACATCCAAAGTATTTGGCAATGTGATTTTGCCATCACAGGTCATTCAGGATCACCATATATAATTTCTGGTAATTTCTAGACATTTTTTTAAGTTGTTGACCACAATTTTGCACTTAGGATACAGAAATTTGGCATAGGGGTCCATCTTTACACTGTGAAAGTTATAGGCAATGTGAGGTTTATCCTGGAGGTCACTCAAGGTCAACCGAGGTCTTTCTAGCCAACTAAAGCAATTTATAGCATAATATTGAGTTTGTTATGAATTACAAAGTTTCTTTTGACCTCACTAATGGTCAAGCTGATAAGGTCAAATTCAATTAGGTATGTGGTAAATTTCGACCATTCTTTTACACAGAATTGCCCCAGAGGTCAGTTTTGGGTTAAATTAACTTTCTTTGGCCATTTTGCAGCTAAACAATTACATTCTTTAAGGTAATTTAGTAAGTGGAGTAAACCTGGGCAGAAAAAACATGATAGGATAATGCAAGATCACTAGAGGCCAGCACAGGTTATTTTTGGATTAAAAATAGCTTTTGGAAGCAAAACAAAAAGAACCTTAGAGGCTAAAAAAATTGATATTTTTCTTCTTTTGTTTGTTAAATATTGTGCAACACTGAGAAACATTTTCAGACTTAATTATCAAATTTTAACAAAGCACAAAGACAATCTCTCATGATCGCTTGCCTTTACCTGACTTATCCATGCTTTTCCCATGTACAACTTTATATTGGTTGTTCTAGGATTGGATCCCTGGACAACCTTTTCATACTGGCATCCAATGAAGCACTTATGTAGTGTATCCAGATACATTGTTGAACTAAGGGACGTCATCATTTGTTCCTTTTTGTGCATCAGAATATTTCTTCTATTACAGCTACTTTTACATATGTAAATAATTATCTGGGTTTTTTTTCATTGGTTGTGTATATTTTTTTTCTGTTTGGTTATTTTTTTCCACCGGGCAATGCCGAGTATCCCTGCTAGTAATATTATATAATATGAATTTATTGGAGAAGTATTGCTACAAGGACAAAGTGATTGATGCTTGTGATCACTTGACAAAAAGAAAAATCTCTTTGCACTTGAATGAAAACTTTTATAGAACGATTCTTTGACCTTGAGGTATATGTATTCACTCATGTTGATCTGTTTGTCCACACAAATAATATCTCTCATAAAAACATTGCAATGCATCTTGTCAGTCAAGCATCATTCATTTTAATGTTTAGCTGGCTACATCTTGGCCTGATCATGTATTGTTATGATCCTCCATACAAGAAGCCATTTTTTATTCATATTTCTCCTTGAAGATAACTTTGGGTTGAATTAAACTTCATATATAATCAGATAACCTTTCTGAAAAGAAAGTTTTAGAAACGTCAGAATATCATTTTAAAAAAAGACTTCCACCAGTTATTACAGCACCCTCATGGAGTGTTGTTATAATGAATTTGTTGTTATAATAAGTGGATTTTATATGAAGTGTATTAATAATGAGAAAACAAAAAGTACATGATTTTCTATTACCCTTTCAGTCTAATGCCCCATATACATGTTATAGGTCTGCAAATAAAATGAATGAACCAAAACGTTTTTTAATAATGCACCAAAATCTTCATGTGCTGATGCTGCAAACTAATCTCTGAGAATAGTTTTGCAAGAATATAAAAACGAATGTACCATTAGAATGTGTAGATCAATCAATAGTGCCCTTAGAACGACAGTTTACTGTATAACTTGACATACAAATGGGGTTGATATGTTGTACTTAGAGTGGGTCATCGAATTGACAAAACTTTTTGATATCAGCCAAGAAAAATTGTGTATATCTAATTTCAGTTTCCATTCATAATGCAACGAATTGATTTATTTTGGTTGATAATTTTGCTTATGGCCATTTGCATTAAAATTCAAATTACAGAACTTAGTTTCAAATGCTAAAAATGTTAATGCATTTTATACTAAGCTTCTTTCTCCTAATGCAGGGGTCCCCAACCTTTTTTGCACCAAGGACTGGTTCAATATTGACAATATACTTGCGGACCAGCCAACGATGAGTGTTAATCACAACCTGAATATAAGTGATATGTCACTTATAAGTGGCTAATACACTCAATTTTGTTTCTAAATGAGTTTATACAATGATTTAATATTAAGATCAAAGGAAATGAATTTGTTTTTTAAAATTTGTTTTTATTTTACAAAGAAATAATGCCAAATCATATCATTTCCACACAGTACAGCAGTACATGCTTTGCATCCCAGTATTGGGAACCATTGTCCTTAAGAGTCTAATAATGTTTATGTTAATTCCTCCAAAGTCATAATTTATTTTGTCTTTTTAATAAGGCTTTCCTACTGTCATATTTTCCACAAGTCTGCCTCTTGGAATAATAATTCATTCTGAATTTTCAAGTAGCTGCAGAGCAAACAAGTCCATTATGGATGAATGCCAATGAGAAAGTCATGTCTAAGAGACAAACTTTTATACATGCATAGAAGAACTCATTCACCAACTTCGATGGATGATAACCAGTGGAGCACGAACCTTGATAAATGTAAATGCAATACTAATAATTCACCTACAGTCACATTCTATTGTCAATTGCAATACTTCTGCCTTTGTATTCACACCAAGCTGCACATGGCTAATTACTTACTCAAACACATTCATGTACACATTATATGTGTGAATATAACTAGAGTACACATTATCTATATAGCCTCATACAGGTATATACATAAATTATATACATCTGTCCAGAAAATATTGATATTAACTTGCCAACCAATCAGAGATGACCTTACTACATATGCATGAACAGTCCAGATTTGGCTCACTGTGACTTCTGGCTTTTCTCAAAGAGATTTCAGACTGGACAAGATTAAGGAAAACATGAAGAGGCAGCTGATGTCAATCCCAAAAGAGGACTCTGCAGACTCTTTTGAAAAGTGGAAGGGATACTGTGTAAAATTCTAAGTGGAGTACCTTGGAGAAGACTAAGGTGCCATTGCCCTAGGTTTATATAGTGGCTGCAGAGAAAACAGTTGGCAGTTGAGATGGTGGACAGACCCTTGCAGTTTTGACACTGTCATCTTTTCAGATCAGTTCTCATTTGCTCACAAACAGCAAATAAGTACAGGTCTGAAGATTGCATGGTGAAGACCTTTCTTTGAACCACCTGCAGCCCACTACCATAATATGGGACAATTTGAAGCACTGTTTTTTCAAAGCTTCTGGAATATGTGGGAAATATCAATTCAGAAAAATACATATTCATTCTTCAGGAAGAACTTCTCAATATTCACTGACATTTATTTGGAGAAAAACACTGCCTTGTCTTTTAGGATGCAGGGCATACAGCAAAAATGACTCAAGTTCCAAAATGTCATACAGCAACAATAATTCAGGTCCAAAAAGGTATTAAGCAACTCTTATTGTCATGTCAATCTCATCGCATGAATGAATTGGGAAATAAGGAAAATGTTTAGAAAAGCCTCAAGAAATTTTGTTTCATATTTTCAATTGAGTAGAAATGCCAGGTTTAAAGTTTTAAAAACCAGAGAAGATAGCAAATCTGATAAATACCTGATAGAGTAAAAACTTTACAATATACTAATGGCAAATCCACCAGATTTTCATACTAAAATATTCTTGAATTGTTTATATTATTGAATAGGGGATCTTGTCATAAAAGAAGTTATGAGGAATAGAGAAAAAAATGTAGAGAAACTAGAAAGCACTCAGAGATCGAATACCTCTGCCAACATTGTACACTAACTAAAAACTAATAAAAAAAAAGAAAATTTTAAAAAGGGAGAGAATTTAAATGTACAAATATTGAGTTACTTCCCTCGAGATTTAGCCTTTTTATTAACTGCTTGTTTTTAACCTCTTTTCCTGCAGAATAATTAAAATATCTCAATCAGAAACAAATTCCTGGATCCACCCCAAAATTTAATCATTTTTTACATCCTTCCACAAAATTTCATTGAAATCTATTGAGAACTTTTGGAGATATTGTGTGGACAGACGGACACGAGTGAATTTATTTACCATACTGTGGGGCTATTTGACATCATGGAGGATATTTGGCACCCCTTAGTATTAATTAAAATTTGTTTAAAAAGTTTTAAGGAAATCAAAAACAAAAAATTACCCCATCTTCACAAGCGCCCTGGTTATATTTTGAGTATTAGTTATTGCATTTACTTGCAACAACTATATGACATTTATATGTATCCAGACTTCACCCAGCCCTAACTGTTCATAATAGAAATTTGAAATTTTGCACACACGCTTCTCTCAATGAGTTGGAAAAATATTTTCTTTTTTTTTACCTTCTCCCCAAATAGGTTTTTAGAGTAGGGTTTAATATGTAATGTTTGTGCCCGCTTGTTTTTTTTATTTGACATTCAAAATTCAGACCTTTTTTAGTGATCACAGCTGAACAAATGGTGAGGGAAGTAACTTATTAATCGCCCCTTTTTCCAAGTTTTTAACTGATCAGCCCCAACACAGCATATATGGTTGGCAGTGATTCATAATTTCCCTTGGAATGCCAGGTTTTATTATTATTTACCTCTGTCAACAAAATTGTAAAGAGGTAATGGTTTTGGTCACTTCTGTTTGTTGGTTTGTTCACATTTTTTCCTGTCCACAAGATATCTCCAAAATTCTGCAAGGAATTTCATTCAGATTTTCTAAAAGGGTGGACAAAAAGGAAGAACTGATTAAATTTTGGAGCAGATCCATGCAAAATTACCTCCCCTACATCGTAGTTATATGTCCAGGGATCGTTACATTGATTTCCTTTTCAGCTTCTTCATATGAATCAAAGAACATATGCAACAGACGAAATTTAAACGGTTAACCACCCCGTCTCTGATCTATCCACTAAGTGATTTCAATGATGTTAAAGGTTACTGACAGCGTCGTTGACTGAGAGATGCGCTCTCTGAGTGCTTTCTAGGTAATATTGTTGTTAGGCAGAGCTATTATTTTAATAATTGGCTCTGTTTCATTTTTGGGGGTTTTATTTCAGATTAATTAACATCTACAGTCTAAATACCAAGTATATAAATAATAAAGATTAGAATCATAAACAATCATGGTTCGACATTAGAAGAAAATGCAATATTAATAAACAAGAACCATAAGTTCAATGATGCATGGTGGTAGCAGTAGCATGAGGAGGAGGAAGATGGGGATGGTTCACTCGAAGGTCTGGACCAAGTATCATATTAATCCAACATGATACAGCTAGGAAAATTGATATTTAACATATATGGGACTGACCGACTGAAAATTGATATTTAGCATTACTAGTTGTGGTAGGATGAGGAGGAAGATGAGGATAGTTCACCCGAAGGTCTGAACCAAGTTTCATATCAATTCAGATTGATATTTAACATATTAGGGACTGACCGACAAGTGTCTTATAGAGATGCAGGGATGCATCTAAAAACTAAAAGTGCAATTATAAGGCATAGAACTTACATATTTGAAGGTCTCAAAGAAAGCTTTCATGCCTTTGGCTAAGAAGCCTAGTGTAGCCAATATGCACAGCGCAAGTAGTTTAGTGTAGTTTTAGGATAATTTACAACTACAAAAGATTTACTGTAAAAAAATCATTTGTGGGTAAAATTAACAAAAACAAACAAAGAATTGAACAACTGATGGACAAGAATGAATTTACTGAAGGAGTAAGTACTTTGAATTAATAATATTGTTATTTATATATAATGGTAAGAACACAGGTACAATTTAATTGGAGTTTTTAGGTAGTGTGCTAAATAGCCCCAAAAGCAGGGATATTTGGCACCGGTTGTTGTCAGCCATTTTTTATATATAAAGCTTCTACAGATTTCTTTTTTTTTTTCATATCACCATTAGAGGGCTTTAGGTAGTGATACAGTTTGATATATAAAGGATAAAATTTCAGTAATAACTTTACCAGTGATTGCAAAAAAAAACAAAGTGTGCCAAATAGCCCCGCAGTACAGTAACTCTCCAAACTTTATTGATAGAGGTGAACACTGTAGAGAAATAAAAGACAAGATTCAGTGGCAGAAACAAAGGGAAAGAAGTTAGTGGATGCAAATTGGAATTTGATTAAGAGACTCTCACAGTAGCTGAGTGCATTGATCAATATAAAAAGCATACCAGTAAAGCTTCCAAAATAGAATTCTAACATCACTCATTTAAAGGCCACCTTTGGCAACCATTAAGCTCGATGTCATCTTGGTTCCTATCTATCGAATTTACATTATAATTATTTGCAAATAAATAAATAAATAATGGAAAGTACTCTATAATTAGCATTTAACATATCTGGAATTACCTCCCTTGAGAAATCAGATCATTATAATATAGATTAACATGGTAAGCACAAATGCTGACTTCACACTATTTTTATTAAGTTGCATTTTGGTTCGGAAATCGCTTCATTCTCCAAGTGAGAGCATCTTAACAGTATTGCACTGACAAAAATTGTGCTACCAAATGCAGTTTTTGCTGTGTTGTGGTAACAAACAAATAAACAAACATACAGAAATTGGATCGTTATAATATAGATAATCTTTCCTATCTTCAATTTATCGAAGTTTATATCAATTTACGATATTCTTCTTGTTTGCTTCTTTAGTTTTGTCTTTATATATATTACATCTATATTTTTCTATCTTTGAGTCTATATTTATTATTATCTTAATTTCTGTTTGCTTTGCATTTATCTATCTTATTTGCAACCTATTTATTACCTACCAGGTCTGCCTATTTTGCCACCCATTGAAAAATATTGTCGATCTATATACAAAACTCATTAAATCTATGGATTTCTCCACCCTGCTCATCAACTTATTCACCTTGTTAAATCTCTCTTTCCAAAATTTGTCTCAAATGGTCCAGAAATAGTAATTCCTCATGATTCAAAAAAAGTATTTTTTACTTGTGATATAAATATATAAAATTGCTATATCTGCTGTTTTCCTTGTCACCTATATTATATTGGCATCCTTGTTGTTCTCTAGTTGCACAAAGTAACAAAGAACTTCTGGTTACTTGAACCATAACTCCAGTTCACTATGTGCTGCTCATGAATGATTTCACTCTCATACACAACAACTTCAATCTCTCTTCCAGAATGAGGCTCTCCTCAAATGCAACTTAGTACAAAGTCAACACTTAAAACTCAAAGCTCATTGACTACTTGACTGTACTCCTCCATTCTGACACTTGGCACACCATTGACAAAGTAGTGGTGAGAGGTGACATTAGAGTAGTAGTCAGAGAACCTCACCCTTTTTAGAGGAGTACCCTTCATATAATTATAAAAAAAACCTCCATGTTGAATCCAACTGCAGAATCAGGGCAAAAAAAGAAGAGGAAGCACTGTAAGTTTGGTGTTCCCTCCAATCACCAGTCCTTCCCCTGCATCTGATGTGGAAAAATCTCTCTGTCCCGCGTGGGTCTCGTCAATCATTGGCGATCGCCTCCCAAATCCCTGTCTGTGAGGCCAAG
>VCCN01001050.1:3599726-3610043 GCA_006491835.1 Architeuthis dux | reverse complement strand
TCATATGCCTATTCATGCATATACTAGTAATCTGTAGTTGGAAATTATTTGTTTCCAATATTTTAAATATCAATAACATGCAAGGTGCTACCCTGAAGTTTGAGGAATTTCACCATGAAGAAAAAATGACTTAACTGATCCTGTCTTCAGTCATCAGAAATAACTTGAAAGTATATTATACATGATGAACATTTTATATATGCTTTTATTACAAACACATTATTTTCATACATATTAAATGCAATATGTATCCATAAACACACACACATATTACTGATTAGTGACTCTTTCAAAAAGATGAATATGCAAGATCATCCCATCATGAAAGCGCAACAATAAAAAACATAAGAGTCTGATTCATATCACATATACAGATACTCAGATATGCAAATTATACAGGGCCAGCGCAAGGGTTTCATATGCCCTAGGCAAGACTTAAAATGTGCATCCCCAACTATCTTTTTCAGTTTAGAGTGTGTTTCTAAGACCTTTGTGCCCTAGGCAACTGCCTAGTTTCACCTAATGGACGGGCCAGCCATGAAATTATATATAAACATGCAGGTTTCAAACCAAAACCAGTGTGTTGAGCTACCCAAAAATGTTGCTAACAAATTAGTTTAATGAGCCCATCTTAGCTGTAACTAGCAACAAAATTTAATGGATTTTATAAACTCCAATGGAAATTCTTGTATGAAATCAGCCCTCATGTCTCCTATAAAATAAAATAAAAAAAGGAAAAATAAAATGAAACAACTTTTGATTCATAGTACAAAAGGAAAATATAAATGTAAGAAAATTTGTCGAAGAAACAAAATGAAATCTTTACCAAAGAGAAATGAAACCACCTCTGATAATTATATTATAATTATGTTTCAGTAAATAGAATATAACATAAATAGACAGTAAATTATATATAAATCAGAAATGTATATAAGCAGGTTATACAAATACCCGCTTTTGACCCAAAAGGTTTAATCGACTCCCCTGGTGTTTATTGACCCCCTTTTGGCTCCTGGCATTTATTGACCCATTGGATTGTCCCATCAATATCCAGGATTCAATATTGGCCACTCTGGAGACACTTGGCCGCTAATGTATGCCAATTCCTTAAATGTTCTTACCTTCCAGCAATGTTCTCTATCTGTTATTTGGACTTCATCCTAGAGATGATAATGTGATTCTTTCTCCCTCCAGAAACAACAAAAAGAATGAGATCAATAGTCTGAACAACGATTCTTCTCAAAAGAAAGTCCATCTTCATATGTATATGTGTTTAAATATGTGTTTTTCGGTCCTTCTGCCCAATTTCTTCAATGCTCTCAAAGACTGTGCTAAACTTTGCCATGTCTTACTGGCAAACCTTTTTATATCATCCCTCCATCTTCCAAACAAATACCTAAACAAGATGTTACAAAAATAAGCATAACTCGGCAATACAGACACAACCGTTGGCACACTGATGCACAAAGGGTGCTGCTGGCTACACTTGCAGCAGAAGACTGAACTGCATACAGTTCACTCCCACTGTTCAAATTACTGGAACGTTTGGGTAGCACCTCATATATATATATATATATATATATGCACTCATGACGGCTGATGATTATGATGATATTATATAAAAGCCCATGTCGCTTTTTTTATCTGTCTGTTGATGATTTATCAGTGGTCACGCTAAAGCAAACAAATATATAAAATTAAGTGAATCCTGCTGTGATTCAAACATTTGATCTGGAGATAAAAAGGTACATATATTAGGCTCCCGTTCTGCTGTTTGAATATAGGATGAAATTAACTTAAAGATACTAAGCTAACTGTTTTTATTTTTTTTTAGTTTGTAATTACTTGAATTAGTCACTTATATATATATTTTTTCAAATATTGATGCCTTAAACTCAATTAAAACAATGAAAATTAAATTTAGCATTTTCTTTGAATTCACTTGAAAATTTAAAATCTATCACCACTTTAATTTAATTTGGGACATTAATTTCATAGAAGAAAACTTTTTTAAATGCAGTAACATTTTTTACATACATGAATAGAATCTTTTGATAAAGAAGGTTTGTTCCTCTTGTGGCCTGTTCAGCCATGGCCCCCTGTATGTAACTCTGACAAGGAATCAAAGTAACTTAAAAGTACAGATGGAAGATTACAGAGTTCAGGGCATCATTTTTTACGGGTACTACGCTAGTATATATATGTAAGCTTAATGAATAACTATCAGAAGAATAACTATATTATACTAATTAATCCCTGTGAAGAAAATCATGGATATATTTGAATTTCTATGAGATGATTTTTTTTAAAAAACTACTGAATTCACTTCAGTGGAAGAGTCCATTGTTTAGGAGATACTTTTATCAGCAAAATTGTTAACTTTAAATGGAAAAGTCCATTGTTACAGAAACTGAAAAAATCATAGATAGATATAACATTTTTAAGTCACGCCTTATTGCCATGAAAAAGTGCTAAGAAAATCTGCTGTTGCCATCCCACCACCACTGCTACTGCCTCTATTTAGCTGGTTGCTATCACAGAGTGCATGTCAGTCCTCAATGCACCTGGTTACTAAGCATCAACATTGTAGCAGCTGCACAGTGCATCTGCTTGCATCCAACAAATGTTTTCATATTTCTGACGACAAACTGACATTTTGTACATAATGCACAATAAAGAACAGAATTTATTCAATAGCAGAGAATAATGGTTCGGTAGATTTGCCATACTAAGTACTTTGTACTACTATTGCTTTTTACAGTCGAGTTCTCTATGTGTATGAAACATTAGTGAACATCGAACATCGGTATCTACCTAAAATGGAACATGTGACTATCCATGATAGCTACTGTTATAAGACATTCAGCTACATATATATATACACATTTCTCTCTCTCTCTCTTTCTCTCTCAGATAGTTATGTATAGACTGGAATAGATAGATACAAGCAAACAGACATAAGCATACTGAGATTCATAGATAAATATGTAGATATAAGAAGATAGATAGATAGATAGATAGATAGATATGGACAAAGTTAGATAAATATATATGGGCAGAGTTAGATAGATAGATAACTACCTACAACTCAAGGTGGCTAATTTCAAGTTCCTAAAGTCAACTAATCACTTATCATATGACTTTGTCTTGTGTCTTTGTTCACTCTAATAAAATGGGTGTTGCCAAAAAGTTAGTTTAGTCATCTTTGCGGCATAAATCAGGATGTAAAAAGTGTTTTGAGACTGAAAAACTTCTGGAAGTTGACTGTGAGGATAATGATGTTGGAGTTAACCAGCAAACTTTCAAACTCTGACCTTGCTTATAGACCAAATACTTCATGTCCTTCATTTGACATTTGGCTCACTTTACTATATCTAAATTACAGATAACCAATTTTCTCAAATCACCATATTACGGCTATAAGCTTTTTATGATTTTCATGCAAACAGTCTTTGATAGTTACCAGGGGAACACATTCTAAAAGTCAATTTTCCTTTAATTTTCAGTTCTTTTTTTTTCTTTCTCTACACATATTGTTGAATAACTGGAAAGAATAAACTAGCGACATTTTGTCACAGGTTTATCTTTTTCTCCTTGCTTCTTTATGGGGTTATTTGGTGACGGAGAATCAAGAGAGCCTAGTGAATCGCACAAAATTATTGTCTCTTTTATCTTGTTCCCTTAAGAGAGAATTTTTGTAGAAGCAAACCAGTGAAGTTTATAGCTTATAGCTTTATAGTCAAATAAATATCAATAAATTTGATGCATGCAGAGAAACTGGGAATGGTTTATTAAAGTAGAAAGGAGACTGACAGATTTCAGTGAACTTCTTTCTTACTTCTAACACACACTATATATATATAAAAACGTATTTGGGCAGCAGTTTTTGTTTTAAACAAGTATTATCAAATTTGACTGACAAGGTTTTTCTATTAAGTTTTTTATTCAATGTCTCTTGTAGGCAAATGAGTTGCCATAAAACTGGGTTCTGATTGTATAAGAACTGTCCAAAGTTCATTATATTGTAAGTCCGGTTTGAGTACTTTTGACCCGCATTGGTCATTATCAAGAACAAGTGATGTGTGTAATTTTTAAAGTCCTAAGATTGTGTTAAACTTGGCATTTATTGAGAACGTTGTAATTTTTGATTTTTTAAATGTAAGTTTTATCATGTGGTAGTGACATAATTTTTGTTTGGAATTTCAAAATAATGCCCGTCCCTAAATCAAAAGATATTTTGTTTATTGTAAGTAATTTTGTTTTTATGAATATTGCTACTATTATTTGTAAACTTTTTTTTTTACAGTTAGTGTTTTATAAAATCTTCCACTATGATGTAAACAATAAAAAATTACAACATTCGCCAACCAGACTAACTATACAATGACCATTGGAAAGTTCTTATACAATCAGAACCCAGTTTTATGGAAACTCATTCACCGACAGGAGTAATTGAATAAAAAAAACCTAACGGAAATATCTTGTCTGTTAAATTTAATAATATATTATATATAATTTGTTTACTGAGTCTGAAAAAAATCTATATATCCAGCATGTGTGTGCAGAATATAAATTAGATAAAATATTTTCAAACAATGGATTAGTTCATTCTAAACACACGCTATTATAATACCATGGTCATTGAAGAAGTGGTGGAAAGATTATGCAGGGTACGGCATATACCTACTTCTCAATTTCCAGGTTTTTTGTATGTTCAATGTCTACTAATGGAGACATTACCATATACCTAAGTTCTCAAAATCCAGCCTTACTGTATGCCTTGTTCCCAAAACCCATTTCCATCATTGATAACAACCAATGAAGTAATAATTGAATACAAATAGGAATAGATCTCTTGAGTATTTTATAATCTACGGGTATGAACAAACAACACAGGAAATTTCACACAAGGGAGACTTATCTGAAGTTTATTTTCCATGATTTAGTTTGACCTTAAATCAAATGGTTAACTGAAATATTTAGCAAAAAATCTAATAATCTTGTGCAGGGATGGCCTGTCCATTAAGAAAACCTAGGTGGTCACCTAGGGTGCAAAGGTCCTAGGAGCACACTCCAAACTGAAAAAAAAAATCATTAGAATACAACTGGGGACACAAGTGTTAAGTCTTGCCTAAGGCGCATGAAATCCTTGTGCAAATTTTAAGTTTTGCATAGGCCGCATGAAACTCTTGCACCAGCCCTGATCTTATGTAGTGTCAGGAGAAATGTCATGTTCCATTGTATTTGTCACAACTCTTTCCCTAATTACAGCAGTCACTGGACTCCAGTATAACCACCAAAAGAAACTACACTTAAGCACCATTCACTGAAATACTATCTTGTTCTATCGCACTTCTGGGAACACAAAGGATAATGAGGAGACAGACTTGACTCACTTCTAGTAAGATACAATAGGTTTTCTTCTTTTCTCCTACTGTCTTCCCTCAAACAACACCAATGTGTGTCTGTGGTACACTCACTAAGAGCTAGCCAGAAAAAAGCTACAACAAAAGAACTAGGTGACAATTGATAATACTGTAACTAATTTGGGTTATGGTTAGGGTTTATTTCATATGGCCTACATAAATATAATATGCTTGTACATATGCATGTACATTGCAATCAATGTTATTTTCATTTTCTTATTTTTATTCCATATAGCCCATATAAGTATATGCACGACTTCATGCTCTTTTTAGAACAGCTTCATTATGTCCTTAGTTCGTTCCTGCATAACCCTTATCATACTAGGCTTTTCTATTCCTTAGCTCAAAAAAGTAGTATCAACTGTCACCTAGCTCTTTTGTTGTTACGTTTTTGTAGCTAGCTCTTTCAGGGTATAACCATGTGTCTGCATTTAGAAATTGGTTAGTTGATAGCTTAAATCATAGAAATCAAAGATTTCAGTTTGACATCAAACCCATTTATCTACTACTTTTCTCTTATTGTTGCCTTGAATTGATCTGCCCATTGATTTTTAGTTGCATTTTTTGATGATTGTATTCTTGGTTAAACAATAAACTCCATATACTACCAATCATTGTGCTGATATTTACTTCATTGTTAATGAGCAGGTAGATAATTCCATAAATATAACATAACCAGTTTTGTTGTGGTGTTTTTTAGCACCCAAGTAACATTTTTGGTATTAATTTGGTGCTTGTAATATGAAGTTGGGACAGAAATCAACCAGCTATACCATAAGATACTAAACAACAAAACACCTGGAAATCCTTTAAGAGAACATCAATGAAGAAACTAGTTCTGCTATATCTGTAACCAGGGCTGTCCCAAGGTACCTGCAAAACAAGCAGTCACAAAGGGTGCTAAGTGCTAGGGGAACCTGCCATTTGTCTGATACTACTACTAATAGAAAAATGGGAAAATCAATAAATTAAACAGAATAAAAACAGCCAAAATAAGAAAATTCCTGATGTGAAATAATTTTTTGTGATAAACTTTTTTCCCTATATGTTTATTTTTATGACTTTAAAATATAAACAGGTCTGGTTAGTCACTCAATAGAAACTGTCACATGACCAACATCTTTTGGCAGCATACCATGTTGGGGGTGATCAATTAAAACATTGGGAAAAGGGGGTGATCAATGAATAAGTTACTTCTCTTGCCTTTTGTTGGGTAGTGATCACTAAAAAAAGTCTGACTTTTCATAAAACAAGCATGAATGCTGCTGGAAACAAACTAAGGGATCGGTTTAGTATAAACCTACATGGCAAATTGAACACCCCCACTAAAAACCTATTTGTGAATTTTTAAAAACAAAAAGAATGTTTTTTCTAGATATAATACGGAGTAAATGTTTAAATTTTCAGCCTTCTAGCTCCACTGGTGCGGCCTGTACACTTGATACATACATACATACATAGCCAGCCAGCCAGACCAACTTGAAAACTGAAGAAACCTATGTTGACAGTTTTGATTACTATACTATACCTTAAAGGTGGCCAAAGTTCAGCTTTTAGATGCACCAGGAACTTTTCTTGGCTTGAATATACTCAAAACACTATATCAGTATGAATAAAAAAAAATCTTTTAAATTTAAAAATATTTTAACCAGACCAATGATTTTATCATCTGGAACAGCAGCTTTTCATATAACCCAGGCTCGTGAAGAAAGTCATGAATGTGAATGTTTTTATATTTGGTGTCACTTCGTTCTCAATTCTAGTATTCTACCTTTGAATGTGTACCCGCCTTGTAGAAGCTTCTTGGCTGCTTTCTTAGCCATGTGTGAGTTGCCTCTTTCACCTCATCATCATTGGAGAACCGCTGTCCTCTGAGTGACTCCTTCATGGGCCCAAACAGATGAAAGTCTGAAGGTGCCAGGTCAGGACATTAGGGTGGATGAGGCAAGGTTGTCCAGCCATGCACTCTGATTGCTTGTCTGGTCTTTAAGATGCTGTGAGGCCATGCATTGTTATGTTGCAAAAGCACATCACTCATCTTCAAATGTGGCCTTTCTCTGAGTTTTGACAATGTGCTCACTTTGCACAGACCTTTGAGTAGCCAAGAGCCTGCACTAAACTGCAGGTACTACCATGACTCACCTAAAGTCTTTCACAGAGTTTTACAATAGTGATTCTTCTGTCAGCTGTAAGGTTAGTTTTTCCTTTCTCTCTAGGATTGACATTAACTACTGACCCATCTCCTTACTGTGCTTATATCAAGTGCAGCCTTTCCATAAACATTCACTAATCTCCTGTTAATGTTTGCAGCACTTTATCCTTCCAAAAACAGAAATTCTATTACAGCTTTTTGCTTTCTATACGTGTCCAGAGGGCAGCTATTTTGAAAGAGGATTCTGGGTAGGAAAAGAGATGGTAACTCCACAATTTGTTCCCCCTGGAACACTATGGTTTATAGATTTTTAAAAAAGGGTGTTGTGACTAATACTTTTAAAATTAAATTAGAACAGGCATTACTTTTTTACTGACCCTAGTAGATTTACAGCCCTCCCTTCAAAAGACATTAAACAGAAATAAATAGTCTTCTAATTTTGTCTGCTCCTCTGGATGTTCTATTTGTAGGAAATAGAATTACAAAATTGGCCAGTGTGTATCAGAAAGCCAAGCAAATATTTCTCCAAGACATTCCTATTTTTTGTCAGGTTAAATGAGTTACTCAATATATAAATGAAAAACATATCATGAGGCAATAATAGAACGCTTCTTTCAGTGAAGGTTGGTTTGGGTAATCAAGTCTATAGGAACTTTGGAAGCAGAGTATATTAAGAATCTACTTATATATTAAACACCACTTGATGGTTTTTATTTTTTGTCTGTAACATTTGTCAATGGAAATAACTATTAAATGGTAATTATAGAGTATGCTCCTTTTCTTTCTTGCAAATGCTTAACAAATGCAGGTTCATTCTGGCTGAACATAAACAAGAAAATGCAGAGCAGCATAATGTTTTTGATATTTTTTAAAGTACAGTACAAAATTATTTAAATACAGCCATCACTTTTTGATGGCATGGAAACTAAACTAGTATGTAATAATATAACAATTATTGAATGTATGCAAAGAAGTTAAATAGTTTGCTTAATGGAAAAGATACCAGAAATCACCTAAAAAAACATTTGGCTTGTAAGTTTCCTCCTTCAGATAGAATTCTGTAAAAATATCTGCAGAAAACCCCAGGGAGCATTCATAAAACTGGTTATTTTTCAAAATAGAGATTAAAAAATGTGTGAGAAACTTAGTAAATTCAAAGCTTTAAGCAGCATGAGTCTTCAAATTTGAATCAACCGAAAATTTAGAAAAAACAATAAATATATGCTGTTTGGCAGATTTTAATTTGGAGGTTCATTTTGAAAAATTGTAACTTGGCTCAAAAGTAAATATATAAGACTTTTTCTTGTTTTCTGGTGACAACAACATTCAAACAGTCTCAAGTTAACATCACATTATTTTCCTGTGAAGTTAGATTCTGAGACAAACTGAATAATTGATTAGTTTTCAACTTGTCTTATATACCATTAGTAATGTTATTCTTTATTACAGTTTATTATAAATATACAAATGCTAAAAAAGATGATGTAGTTGATGTAGTGATGATAGATATTCAGTCTAGTTGTTTTCTATTTTTTTTTAATGATACTAAGATAATATCAATAATGATGGGAGAATCCACCTCAGTGCATACACATATTTTATAGAAGGTATCAGTCTGTTTTGTATTAGTAATATTATTGTGCTGACAAAAGAATAATAAAAAGTTCTATTGTCCAAAAAAACTCTTTTAAAGTATCCTCAACTTTTCTTTTTTTTCCCCACAACATTTCAGTTGGTACACTTTCCAACTTTTATGTCATACCTGGTAATCTTTGGAAAGAATCATTTATGTTGTTCACAATATTTTTTTCTTTCATCACCACACACAGATCTGACCAAGAAACATTCTTTCTACCTAAGGGTCCTTTAGCCACAATAAGTTCATGGATTTGAACTATGTATTTATTGAATCATACCTTATTTGAAAATCATCACCATCATGAACTCTTGGATCACATTTAATTTAAATATTTGGGAGTATTTAATAAAAGATAGGTGAATTATAGTAAGATAGATAGATGGAAATCAAATCACTATTATTGGTGTGAATATGAATGCAGAACCCACAATATTAACTTGATACTAACTTGTTAAAAGCATGCTTGTGGGACCCATAAATAAACAAAATGTCATGCGGGATATCTTGTGTGGTTCCTGAGTTACACTGTTGCATACAGACATTTGGTGAATTATAGTAGGTTAAAAGCAACAAAGATGAAAAAGAGTGAACTGACTTTTGTTTTGCAACATTCCTATCTTTCCTGAAGAAGAATTTGCTTTTAGAGAGAAATTTATTTGGTTTCTAAAGAGTAAAGAGTTATCTTTAGAGTTTTTGACGGCAAAAGTTCAGGAGGAATCAGAACAAATGCAAACTCTTCCATAATAATGGCCGCCATCCTCTGTATAAAATGCTCAAAACAAGTAAGATTCTTATTTATTACTCCTACACCATACAGAACAAGATAGAAGCAATTATTTTTAATGATTCTGCCTGACATGCTTCTCAGCCTGTTTAACATTGTTTTTGTAGAAGATTTTATTTGTTTATTCATAAAGATAAGTCCCTTATGAAATAAATTAACTTCATTAATCAATTTTTAATGTCATAACTGACTTTGAAAACTGCTTAATATACCTGGTTCATTTTTTATAAATTTTGTTTCTTGGAAATCTCTCAATATTTGATTTTTATGAATATTATATATATAAACTATTCACAAAAATACTCACAAACAGATT
>VCCN01001050.1:3585969-3598607 GCA_006491835.1 Architeuthis dux | reverse complement strand
GTTGCTTCCAGGGTGGACGCTGGTTCGATCCCTACAATGAGCTAGTTTCTTTATTCACATTTATGATTTAGACCACTCATTTAGCAGTCATTCACACGGTGCCAGGCAAATATAGGTTCTCAACTGATAAATGTCTTTATAATTATCATATATATATATAAGTTTTGCAATAATGAAGACAAAGAAAGAGAAGAAATGAAAAATTAAAACTATTTTTCAGTTACAAAATACAGTTCTACTTCTGTTTGTTGTTTATAAAGAAAGAAAAAAAAAATTCTTTTGAAGAAATTAGGTGACATGATTCAATTGTGGTTCAACATATGAAGTGATACCAAGAAAGGAATGTTAGAGGCATAAATAAAGTTTTCAAAAATGTGTGTGTTTCATTAAATATATCAGACAAGAAGCATCTTTTTAATTTTTTATTAACTTTTTCTTGTTTTCGAATAAGTGATGCTAGGAAAAGACAATGTGGAGACTCAGAATAATTTGCACAAAATTATTTAATACCTTAACATATTTCGACTTATTAAGTCGTTTTCAAAAGGAAGTCAGAGAAGTGATGTGTTTGCATGGACCGAGGTTTCTTTCTGAATGAGGGTAGTTAGTGAGTGTGTGTATTGTTCAGACAGAAATATCGGCGTAAGTATTATCCAAATGTTCAAGGCAGCTAGGCACTGATATTTATTTCTACTAGTATACACCAAATGTATTAAAAAAGCTTCCGATTCTTAAAGCAGAAGAAATCCCATACTAAATAAGATCTTATGTATTCAACAACCAATTTATATATATTTAGTGCCGTAAAGAATGTAGCTTCTGTGTCACCTTGTGCCTTACGTCATCATGATGCACAAACACTATAATGCTAAGTTGAAAAATTATAAAATGAATAACATCCATATTTTTTCATCCTATGATCTTGACAATGTCCAGAATTATGGTCGAAAGTGCTAAATCTCAAATGTTTGGACAATACTCACACTCATTGAATCTAGACATAAGCTCTCTTGCATGTAAACAATGAAAGTTAACTAAAGAATTTTAAAATATTCCATGTCTACAGTCTTTAATTAGACATATTAATGAAGGACTGCTGCCTAAATACACATTATATATCAGATTTATGAGCTATTTTCAAGTGTAGAAATGCTTTGACAATCTCTTGTAAACTTTACTCAACATATAAGTAGTCATATCTGAAATATTTGTAGTCACACATTATTGTTGACGTCAACCCATACCTTTTGATCACAAGACAAAAGAGAGACATTTGCCTACCTGTAATGACCTTACCACCAAATATGTGACTGCTGAGATTGCTAGAGTTAAAATGAGATTTGATGGCATCCAATCATGCAACTTAGCATAGGCAAATAAGCTCTCTTGTTTCAGTGGGGAATATTCAGGAAATAATAGTTGCCTACAGCAGGTTCACATAAATTTATTGGAGGTCTCAGAAATATTTGAAAATCATTTTTTAAAGAATAATTATGTAACTAAAGGTGGTTTTTTTTCTCTATACAAAAATGTACTTCTTCTGGTGCTTGTTGTAAAATGTCTCAATGCTATTCACTATTTTTTTAATAAATTTTGTTTTTGGTATGTTTTAGTAATTATTTACTTATTTATTTTCATAATAAACAACTTAAAACCTATTATAGATTATAAATACATTGCAATTTTTTACAATGTTTTGGTCTTTGTTTATTTCTGTGTTTAGTTACTGTTAGAGTAAAACTAAAGACTAATATATAGTCTTAGTAACTATTGCTTTTATAACGAGTGAGGTGTTGCAATAAAATTGTCTCATCAAAAGGGGTTGCAAATGAAAAAAGGTTTGAGAAGCCCTAGTCTACTGTAAGACAAAATACTGAATTAAGGAAGAGACTCATCTTTGCATACAGTTGGCAGGAGAATTTTTTTCAGCCATTCTGTTATAAAATGTGTCCTATATACCATCATATGCGGAAGAAATAAAGATAGATCATTGGCAGATAGGGATCATCTGAGAAAAGGTGATAAGATAGAGATTGAAGATAGTTGCATATTTTTCCTCTGGTGCCAATGATTGGTTTTCAAACTAGGGTACTGCATAAAAATAGGCCTTTATTTATTTACAAAGTATATATACAATATATACAAATGTGAGCAAAAAGTATTGTTACTTTGGATGAGAATAAAGCTATATGCTATCAAATATAATCTTTTAAATGTATGACTGTAATAATCAATCTAAGATGTAAGCTTTAAGTATAGTTCTGAATGAATTCTAAACTGGTCTGGTTAGTCACTCAATAGAAACCATTGCATGACCAACATCTTTTGGCAGCATGCCGTGTTTGGGGTGATCACTAAAAGAAATTGCAAATGGGGATGATCAATGGATAAGTTACTTCTCTCGCCTTTTGTTGAATCACTAAAAAGTCCAAATTTAAAAAACAAAACAAGCATGAACACAGCTGGGCACGAATTAGGAACTAGTTTAGCATAAACACATATTGTTAATTGAAACCCCCACTAAAAACCTATTGGGGGGGGGGGATAAAAAACAAAAAAATGTTTTTTTCTAGACATAAGGAGTAAATGTTGAAAACTTCAATCCACTAGCTCCATTGGTACAGCCTGTATGCATAATACATACATACATAGACAGCCAGCTAGACCAACTTGAAAACTGAAGAAACCTATGTTGACAGTTTTCTACAACTTTTCATATTTTCTGTTTTTAATAATCTTAAAATAATAAGGCAACAGAATTGGGTAAAAAAAAATTTCTTATTTAACATGAGGAAAACGTCAGTTTTATTCATGAAAAATCAGAAATACCTATATTTGTTTTCTGTCTACTTTAAAGACATCAGCAGTAGTAGTAGTAGTGATGTAGACATGAACATAAAAACACATAGTTGTATGCTTTAGTGTATGCCAACACACAAGCTTTGTTTTACTCTCTTCCTCTCTGTTTACTTTAGCGTGACAAACCAGTAAAAAAACAAAAAAGTGACGTTGGCTTTTTATAAAGATTTTCTGTTTGCCTTGCCAAAGGAGGTCAGTGTAGATAGAATAAATTTTCAATTTCTCTGCTCATAATTTCATCACTTCTCAAAAAATTCACTTTTAGTATTTGCTTCCATACATCACAGCAAAATCAGCATCTGACGGCATTTTTTAAAAATGAAAAGAAAGAAAGAAGTTTGAAATATTACCTAGAAAATTAATTGTTATTTATCTCCGCCCCCAGTCCCCAAATGCTATATTTTTTCCTCAATTTGCTAACCAGGAGAAAATTACTCATTCTTTTTTTACAAACAACTGAAGCAAGAAATAGAATATTACATCATTTTATTTAAAGATTTTCCAGTGCATTCTTCCTTGTTGATATCAACACAAAACAAATGATGTGTTTTGATTTTTAAAATTGTGAATTTTGCTCCCTCTTCAATACAGTCCTATTTGAAATAGAATTTGTATAGAATTTGCACATTTGCCTTGCTTTCTGCAATATTTTGTCCAATCAATAAAAATGCATAAAAGCACTTTCAGTGGTTTTAACAGAAGTTGTGTTTTTGGTCTGCAAATGCCTGACAAAAAAGAAAAGTTAAAAAACAAATTGTCTGTTGTTTATTCCTGTAGACTCCTTGTGATGCATAGGGCCACAACCAGTCCGCTATGGTTTCAGTAGCAAGTAGGTTTTTATCCCCAATTGTCCAAAAAACTCTTTGAATGTTAATGACCCTTTTCAAAATTATAGATAATAACTGTTCTTTTTGTTTGTTTATTATTATTTTTCCTCATTTCATCTAAAGGTTAGAGATTCATGTAAGACAAAGATAGTATTTCAGAGAGGGTAATTTAATCTGCTGCTCTCAATAGATATAATCATTATGGGACACTTCTTTTTCTTTTTTTTCCAAAAGACAAGTAAAAAATATTCACCCACTGATCACTGTCAGTTTTTGACTTGAGATGTTCACAAACATAGTTCCCTCTATGCTGTCCTTGTTAACACACATTTTGCAACCAGTGCACAAAGGAAATTATGTATGCACAAAAATTTCAAATTTTGTAGATAGCTTACTGAGTTTTTATTGAAAAAAATCTATGTCGAATTCAAAAGTGCACACATACTTTTGTCACAGGAAAAAATGGCTGCTAAGAAACTACGGTTGACAAAACAATCGAGAAAATGAAACACGCAACTAAAGTTTCCTTTCTGCTTTTTTTGATTCTTTGATAGTAAAACCTTTTAACTTAAGTGTTGCTACAGAGGAAGCCGCTTATTGTGATCACTTTAACAATAACCAGCTGATAACAGACGAAGGATATAAAAATTAGAAAGATTTACATTCATTGTTATAAATTTTTTGTTAGGTTATTAAATTCATTGTTAAGAACAACTTTAAGTGATAAAAAATTAATATGAAATTTATGTTTTATTTTGAATAAAGTGTTTGGGACTGACTGATTTTGATAACAATAACTTTTTGATAACATTATCCATGATTATAATAAACGGCTTCCTTTGTATATTTTATGACTGATATTTTAGATTTTACAAGAACATAAATGTATTGGCAGCTTTAAATACATATGTATACAAAAGTAATATTTATTTTCTTTATGCTATTATCTTACAATTTAAACCAAAATCAAAACGCCAAGAAGATATTTACATTATTGTAAAACGTTTTAAAAAGTTTTATAAAAATGTCCATGATCATTGCTACAATTTGTAATGTTTTGGGTACCTAACTAATTGAGATGAACAACGTATAAATTATACCATTTTATTTCAACATATTTTGGGGTTATCTATTCAAAATATCAAAGGTGTTTACACTCTTGACATGTTTTGTACATTACAAAACAATGGACACTGGCTGTTATATATACAGATATAATTTTCCTCATCTTGAAAACACGTGATGCAAAAATAAACTTAATTTCTGTGAATTTATAAAACTATTTTATATTATTGTCATTTAGAAAATCTATAATCCAAATGTTGTCAACAGAATGAACTGATTTAAAGCAAAAGTTATAATATTTTTAAAAAGCAATAATTCTGAACTTTGTTTCATGAAAGTAAAAATAAAATATGATTTAGGGCCAGCATTTTATTAAATACTCCTGGTGTATTACTGAGTAGTGATTAAAAACCGATCTCAGGTATTAATAATCTTGTACAGGGACAAATCAGAGGGGATTAGGATAGGAAGATTGTGTCGCACCAACCATCTTAGTGAAAATTGTTTGCTTACTTGACTAACAGTGTTCAAAATACTGGCTTTTACCAGGGCTTGAGTGCCAACCACTAACACAGGTGACAAATCCCTCAACCACCATGTATAAGGTCGGTCCAAAAAGTACCCAGCCATTTTGAATATCTGGAGAACCGATTGCACAGTCTTGATGAGACTTGGCAACCAATTAGAGGGGACCTTACTGCGCATACATGAACACTCTCCCATAGGGTTACTCAGTCGGCACAGAGACACCACTGAGTGAGCTTGTGTACTATGTGACCGTTGCATTCATAATGACCAAGCGAGTCATTCTTCATGTCTCGTGCCGGATCTTTGACAAAACATTGCATCACCCAGGTCTGTCACTCCCACCCCATCATACCAGATTTCGCTCCCTGCTTCTTCTGGCTTTTCCCAAAGAGATTTCAGATCATGGATGAGATTAAGGAGAATGTTACGAGGCAGCTGATGGTGATCCCAAAACAGGACTTTGCAGACTGTTTTGAAAAATGGAAGTGATGCTGGGGTAAGTGTGTGACTTCCTAGGGTGACTACTTTGAAGAAACTAAGGCACCATTACCCTAGATAGGCTATTTTTTCTGTAAGCTTGGTTTAATGACAGATATTAACAGATTAAAATTGCAAACAAAAGATTTACTTACAGGTCTTTTTATTCAAATAATGACCATGGTCACGATACACACACGTGGCTTCTTCTCGAGCTCCCTTATCTACTAATCACAATGCAATAATGGCTGCTCATTGACCAGAATGTAAAACAGAGCCCCTTAGCAGAAGTGGATAGAAACTCTTCTGCATAAAGGGAATAACTCATGATACTTAACATTTTCGTTAATATTTAATGGCTAGATACTTTCTGGACATATGTGTGTGTATTTTATTACTTTTATATTAAGTATGTGTATGTTTTTACATATATGCACAAATAGCAACAAAGCTTTTAATGATAATTGCAGACCAGGTTGTTTAGATAAGTTTGAAACATTTTTATTATCACACCACACTTAACAGCTGGTCAGCAGCTAAACCTAGTAAAACAATTGATTCTAAGATCTACCCTGACAGTATTTTATGTAAATGACCAAAGCAAAAAGCTGAGTCAGCAGCTTTGTCCAATAACAATGACCCACACAAAGAAAAGAAATCTGATTGATTTTATTTGTTTTTACTTTATCACTAATTTTTTTATTTTTGTTTTATTGGGCTCTGAGCAGTGTCCTTGAAAGATTTATTCTTTCCAGTGGTCTATTTGTCTGACATCTGCAACCAATCGGAAGCCAGATGCATGAGACTTGAATGTTCGGCTTTTTCTCTTTCTGAACGAGGGGGGATGTGAAGGATCACAAAATTGTACAACAAGATTAATAGCCAAGAGATTGTTGTTTGATTGTATTTAAGAAGTTGTTTAACAGGGGAACAGAACAGGTTATTTCATTCAGAGGCAATTTGGGGCACTTTCAATGACCAGCTGAATTGATTATCATGAATCAGATGTTTTATGAATACTGAAAACACTGGGATTGAAATGGTTGATGGTTGATCAGGTGCACATTGAGGAGATTTCCATTTCAGTAAATGTTTAGACCAAGTCTTAAATAAATTTGCTGGCTTCAAAATAAACCTTTTGAATACAATAAAAAAGGAGCGCAGTCAAAATAGCTTGGCATAATGTATGGATTATTTGGAGAAATTTCCCATTGTAGCTGATGTCACATCATTTCAATTAATCGGCCAACCATACTGTACATCTGACCTGCTTTTAAGTGCCTGAAAAAAGCATAGAATTGAAGGTCTAATTAATTAAGTATTCACTGGTACAAATTAACCATACAAATAAATATACTGAATGAGACTGCTGAAATAAGTCTTAAATGCCATCAAATATGGTACATATATAAATTTATATCTAATTATATTATAATAATGATGTAATTATATTTTACGGATAGAATTGGACTGCTCCCTCTTCCTTTCATAGCCTTGGCTGAGGTTTGAATCTTGTTTTATTTATACAACCTTAATTTAAATTTCTGTTAATACTTTCATATCTAGTAAGGTTCATTTTCTTACTTTTCACACTATCATAGGTTGATTAATTAATGAATTAAATTTAGGTAATTATAAACAGATTTTGAGTAAGGTTTAAGAGGAAATTAAATCCAAACTTTTAACCCTTTCAAGACTAACCTATTAAAGTGCTTAATGCCTGAATTTTTAAAACAGTATAAAAAAGCCAAAATGTGTTAGCTTTTATTCAATGGTCAAAGAAAACTATTATTTTAATAAATCAAAAATATTCCATTTTTTGAAGAACCAAAATCATGATACATTTATTCCATTAGACATTTATTGCTGGACATATTTGTCCCAGTTGACATTTTAGCCAGGAACATCTCATTTACTTCATTTTTCTAAAAGAGATCTACTGGACATATATATCCCAGAAGTCATAGAAACTTTGGGATACTGTATTTACTCGTTTATAATGCAAGAGAAAATCGGTGAATTTGTCGAGAGAAATGGATTTGTGCTTTTTATTTTTTTCAAAACTCCTATAGAAACAGTTTCTATAGGACTTTTGAAAAAACAAAAAGCACTAATCTATTTCTCTTTCAACAACTTGAACCAAATTTACTAATTTTCCCTCGCATTATACACAAGTAAATACAGTATATATGTCCAAGCAGTCTCGAAAGGGTTAAGCCACTATTCTATCTTTGAGACTAATAGGCAAAAGTCTGCTTTTTTTTGCTTTTTTTTGTTTTTCCAGTAGATTATCTTGTAGAATAATGTCCTTGTATATTGCTTGTACATCTTAAAAAGCATTTGATCTTTCCCCATTTATCTTATTTTTTCAATATCCATTCCATCAGCAGATCTATTTTCCTTATCATCCCCAACTCCATCTCTTTTTTGGCTATCTTCTCTAACTGAAAAATCAATATTTCAGATCATATCAGAAGCTGGCCTAGCTGTCGGTGGTTTCAGATAATTGGTTATTAGATGTCCCAGTTAAATACAAAATCATTTTCAATGAATTGATTTTGTACATGTCCTCTATTTCCAAGTCATCATTGTAAAACATTTTACTGGGTTTATAATCATCATCATCATCATCGCTGCCACTTGAGACGAGTATGGCAGCTGCTACAAAAGCACACTGTCATGTGTCCTCCATAAAGCAGCATGTGCTTGAGAAAGGGACCCAATGCACAGTCTGTTGCCTGCTTAACAAGATGTTCTGTTATTATACAGCTGCAGAACAATTTTGTTGCTGCTTATGGCGTGTTCCCAAATGGTCAGCCATCTAGGTAATGACCATGCTCGACGTTGCTTAACTTTGGTGAGAACCAGTGTATCCAACATGATTTGGAATTAACTTTATAGTCATACTGAACCGAAAACCTGTTATCACAGCAAAAACTAGAAAGGACTCAGAGAGTGCATACCTCTGCCAATGCCATTGTCACTAAAAATTGAATGAAAATCAGTTCATATATAGTTATGAAGCAGGGAGGTAACTGTAATTTAATCAGTCCTTCCTTACCCCATGGCCGACCCTTCCAGAAAATTTCATTGAAATTCATTAAGAACTTTTAGATATATTGTGTGGACAGACAAACAAGAGTGAATACATCTTCCAACTTCATTGGCAGAGGTAAATCAGTGTCTTATAAAAGGCTTAAACCTTTTTCTAATGTTTCTAAGTGATTTTATTGTTTATGCATTGTATCTCTATTACGTATGTCTTTAGAGATAATTGCAAAAGAAGTGATACCAAAATTAGATGAAAGAAAACATTTAATAACTGAAATACAATGAGCAGAACACAAAGACTTGAAAAAATTTTGAAAAAAAAACAGAATTCAATAAACATTGATACAATTTAATATTTTAATAAAATGTAGTTTTTAAGTGTATCCAAGTCCAAACAATCAAATAGATGGAAAATTGAAAATCATTTTTACTCTATCAAAGAATAAGTGTGGAAAAACATTAATTATTTTCTTAATATTTATTTTTAGTAAATAAAGTATTGTAAACCATTATTGGTTACTATTGTCCATCATCTTAATTTTGTGATAAAAAGCAACTAAAAAATTAAGATGACTGAAAATAGTAGTCCAAAATTAGTAATAATGGTTTACAATACTTCATCTAATAAAAATAAATAATAAAAAGATAATTGCTTTACTAGTACAGAAACAAAAACAAACATTGTACCGGAGAGATCAGGAATGGAGAGTAAGTTTAAGGTTTAGATTTTACCTTCTGCCAAGCTGTAGAGTTCTCATAATTCAGGCAGTAAGAGAAGCTGGGAGTTCAAATCTCAGTGGGAGCTTATTCTTGATTTCTGATCTGTGCTGTTTACTTACTGGTGGAGGTTGATGGCCTGAATTAAGCTTTGATAAAAGGCAACTAAAAAATTAAAATGAAGGGAAATTGTGATAAAAAATTAACAGTAATCAATTATTTTCCCTGAGATTTTTAGAAAAGTAAAAGTATATTTTCAAAAATAAAATTTGTTGGTCACTATTTTGTACTGGGTTTTTGTTTTGTTTGCTTGTCATATAATATACACCAGAGGTTCTCAAACTTTTTTTCTCCAACCCATCTGTTGGTCCTGTCTGAGAGTGTTTGCATATCCTTTGTGGAAAATATAGTGTAAAATATTTGGATACCTTAGTACAGACAATAGACATGTAGAATTTGTTAGTAATTTCATTCAATATTACATTTTTAATAGGATGGATAAGCTTGGCTCTTTCCAACAAGTAACTCAATTCTAGGCACAGTTTCAGAGAGAAACACCCATATATCATTCTCAATTGACAATCTTGCATGAAATTTGGTTTATAGTATAAAAAAAAGACCATGCAAGGAAATCAAACAAGCACATATTTGCATGCAAAATCAGATATGTTTGATTTTACAAAATTATCCTTTTGATATAGGGAGTGTTGCCAACTGTAGGTCAGTATAAGTCACGCAAGTTGCGTCTAGTTGGTTGTGATTACTTTAAAATTCCAGTGTTTTTACAAACCTTGTATACCCCCATGATTTCTCTTGCATACCCCTAGGGATATGCGTATCCCAGTTTGAGAAGCCCTGTTATAAACAATACAATAATGAGATTTTATTCTAAAAATGTTTTGTCTTTCCTTTCTAAAGGGCAAGCTTGGAGAGGTGCTGTTATCATTGTGTTACCAACCTGCAGTTGGAAGACTCATTATTGAAGTGAAAAAGGCCAAGGAACTCAAAGCGAAAGATATTACGGGCACTTCAGGTAAGATAGAATTCCTCTGTAATTTTTATCAAACATACATTATAAATCTCAATGACTTTTTTTTCAGTTACATGGTGTAACTGTCCTTCTTTGTGTTAGAGGCGGTTCTTAAATCATTCCCTTTTATCTTGAATTTTATTATTAGATTAAGTATTATCAATTATTATTATTCATTTTTGACAAGAATTTCTTTCATCTTAATTTCAGTTGCTTTTTTATGGTGTTAATTAACAGCCATAGAATGACAGAACCTTGCGATGAAAAGCAACTGAACTTAAGATGAAAGAAATACTAGTCAAAATGTAATCATAATCATTCCCTTTTAATCTTAATGACAGTTTCAACTTTTTATCCTAAACACAGTCAAGAATTCAGATGTATTTCTTTGAAAAGATATTTATTAGGCAAATCTAACATTGTCATGAAAGCAAATTGTTAAGTACCTAGTGAGGAACAAACTATGACAAGCATGCACACAACACTTAATTCATGGGTTCTTAACATAAGAAATCACTAAAACCTATTTCTTTTAATGAAACAAAAAAATTCTAGTTATTTTTTATATCAAAGATTGAACAAAAAAGAAGGCAGCAATGTAACAGTCCTGAACAAAAGGGTTGATACAACAAAAAACATATTTAAAATTACTGAATAAACAATCTTCTTGTGGGAATCCATAGAATCTATTTCACACTTTTTGTCTGGAAGAAACAATTTGGCACTCGCTTAAGAGTAGGAAAGCATCTTAAAGAAAAGCGATCCTATTAGTTTCCAGGAAATATGTTTCTTGATACCATGCCAAGAAATGTCAGAATATTAATTTACAAAATCTATCTCTCTATATAGAAATTTGAAAATCTGAATTTACAAAACCTAGCATCCTTTCAAAACGTGGGGGGATATCAGTACATATATACTTAGAAAATAATCTGCTAAAAAAAGAATAGACATGAATGATTGCTTTTTCCTGGTTTACCAAACTTTTTCTATCTAGCCATAAAAAGTGTTACTCAACAAATATGTTTTCTGTAAAACACCAACATGCAAAAAACAAAATGGAAGCCTTAAACAACAATGGAAAATGTTGCATTGAAGCAATTGTAACTGCAGCCTGAGAAAGAAAAAGTACTGAACACAAATCAGAAACATTTCAACATAACTATCATCTCTTTTACAATGTGGACATGATGATATTCAACTACTCAACTTATAATTAAATCATCACAAAATATAAGAACAATTATGAACATAGTTCCCTATATGCTGTGTATGTGTGCACACACACACACACACATTTCACAACCAGTGCACAAAGGAAATTGTTTCAAATTCTGTAGATAGCTTATTGAGTTTCAATTAAAAAATATTGATTAATGTCAAATTCAAAAGAAGCTAAGGGCATGAAGCACAAGAGAACTGCAATTTTGTTTAAAGTTGAATGAAAATTAACAATTTCAAGTTTATATTTGCAC
The DNA here is from genome assembly GCA_006491835.1 of Architeuthis dux. Classification (NCBI taxonomy): domain Eukaryota; kingdom Metazoa; phylum Mollusca; class Cephalopoda; order Oegopsida; family Architeuthidae; genus Architeuthis; species Architeuthis dux. The sequence continues at coordinate 3,586,578 of VCCN01001050.1, read as the reverse complement.
AAGCATTCAGTGCACGCATAATTTTGTCACAGTGAAAGAAAATTGCAGTAAATGAGATTTTTGTACACACTGACTTCTAAAAATATGAGGGAGCATTGATTATGAACCCATTAAATGTTCATACCTTGAAATTAAAAATTGATATTGAAAAAGATTGCTGAACCTTATTATTTAATAATCAGAAATTTATTGCCTCATTAATAGGGTTACTTCACATGTTCCTTCAGTCATAAAATAATCAATCAATTTTAATGGATTTATCAACTGAAACTTTCACCTTATGAGAATCATTTTTCGAAGGTGAGTCTGTTCTGATTATCATCTCAATCTTCTGTTATTAAAAGATTGAAAGAAACATTGGAATGATTTTCAGGAAAATATTAATGATAACATATAAAGATAGAATTTAAGTATTTGTTTCTCTAAAATAAACAAGTCATTTGGTAAAAGAAATGGTGTATTTATACTTGCTTTTATTATATGATAAACTCACAAACTTTAATTTTCACCTTAATATAACTTGATAACTCACATATGTATTATATTCTACATATATATATATATATGTTTTTTATTGATCCACAACAAATCATACAATCGGTTTCACAT
>VCCN01001050.1:3560701-3577870 GCA_006491835.1 Architeuthis dux | reverse complement strand
AAACTTTATAAGATTTAATTAATGTTGCTTGATACTATTGTGTATACAATAGAAGAAAAACAGTGTTTGGATGTTTAAATGTGTGAGAGAATGGACAATTTTAGAAGATAAAGGAGAATGATTTTTGAAGATTCAATAAGTATGCTCCAAATCATGAAAAATTTTAAGTCATGGGGAAATGTGCTTTTTAAGCTGGAAGTGTTCTCAACTTAGAACAACCTGGCAGCCAGTGTAATGTCCATAAATGTCCATGTATTTATTTGTCCATTTTAAATGTAAATAAAGGGAAGCAACTGCACCCACTCGTAGCTGTAATGGAAGTACTAGCCGAGAGCTTCGATCTGGCTAAAGGAAGTTCCACACTTGATTTACCGGTAGCAATCTGACTACACATGTTTCTTTGTTCATCTCCTTATTTCTATCGCTACTAACATGGTTAAAGCCAATAGAGTTTTAACCAGCATATACCTAACTAACCAACAACAACAAAGCAAAGATATTACACCCAGCAACATGAGAACATTATATGGAGTAATTGGAGACATCAGATTACAGACGTCGCCAGGCAATTGGTTGATAGGGAAATTTGTCACCAATTCAAAGAAATGTTCAAAATTAAATAACTAAAACTTAAGTTTAATACATTAGATATCAGAATATTAAAATTTAATATTATGTGCAACTGCTTTTAAGAAATTAACTTTTTGTTCAGAATTGTATTTTTCTATCACATTTTCATATGGTGGTTCATATTGAATCATCATAGCCACGATAGCCGACCCGACCAAACAAAAAGCAAGATGGTGATGTATTCTTTCCTATTCAATCAGTTGTTTTTGTTGTCAGCGCTACCAGACATACCATTTGGCCCAGAACATTGCAAATTCATATGAGTACTCCATTTGGTTTTGTAAAATCTTTTAATCTTATGTCAACGCTACCGGACATACCTTTTCTCAGAGAACCTTGCAAATGCGCATGAATATACCTAGTTGACTCCTTCTAAAAATGTCTTTTGGGGTTTTGGGAAAAATGCTTTTCTTTACAAAAACAAAAAAGTAATATTTGGGTACGAGTATCACTTTTTCAAATGAAATAGTAGTAGTAGCAGAGACATACACACATGCACCCCTTCCTATTTACCTGCAGGCAAAATCAGATAAAAAAGTTATTTTTTATTAGATGAAGTATTGTAAACCTGAGCTTCTCAAAGTTGGAGTTGGGACACCTCTAGGGGTCTCATGAAGATTATTAGGGTTGCAGAAATATTTTAAAATCTTTTTAGGATTTTTGGATAAAATGCTTTTTTTGCAAAAAAATAATTATGAAGGGTCATTTTGGATTCTTGTATAATTGTGCCAGTGCTACTGGACATACTATGGTGATTTCCTTAATGGCTGGGATGGTGTCTTTTATTTTCTCTTTTGAATGGTTTCTTCTCCATGATTATATTTTTGCAATTCAGCACTTGCAAATCCTATTTTTATATGCTGATTCATATCTTTATAAACCAAAAAACGTAAATAAATTATATCAGACAACGGAGACGAATTGTCTTATCAACTAATTTACCTCACAACTAATTGACCAGTGACCAATTTACAGGTGACAAACTGTTCTGATACTGTTCCATCATCAGCCTTTTAGCATCCATCGTTGGACATAGATCTTCCCCAGATCTCTCTATCATAGGTGCCATGGAGCCAATACTTTCTGAACTTGTCTAGTTCATCACGCCATCTTATTTTTTGCCAGCAACGGTTTCGCATATGATCACTGGGATCCACATTGTGAGTCATGATGTCCAGCTGTTGTCTGATATCCTAGCAACATGACTGGCCCATTGCCATTTGTGTTTTCTAATGGTTTTTTATAATATCTCTGATGCCTGTTTGTTTTCTAATATAATGCGGTCTCATGATCTCTCCATGTGATGTTTAGCATGATTCTCTCCTGTGCACGTTGCATTGTTCTCAGTTTGAGGGCCAATCTTTTGGTTAGGTTCCATGTTTCAGCTCCATATGTGACTATCAGGAGGATACATAGGTTGTAGACCCTTCTTTTTAGGACTAGTGGGATTTTCTTGCTTTTGAAGGTTGAGATTGCTCTACCGAAAGCTTGCCAACCATTTTCTGTCTTGTTGACTGCTTCAGGACTAACATAAGGAAACTTCTTGTTCTTTTTCTCTAATAAGAAGGAAGCATTCATTTACCTTTGCCAACCAAGTTGGAAAAGGTATATGCAATCATTCATGTCTATTTGTCCACATAATATCTCCAAAAGTGTTCAATGCATTTCAATGAAATTTTCAGGAAGAGTGGACCATGGGGTAAGGGAGAATTAATTAAGTTTTGGAGCAGATCCAGAAATCTCTTTTGATTTAAAGATATTTTTCTTTTTTTCCTTCACATATTTATATGTATTTACTCATTTCTCACTGAATTTCAATGACATTTTGTAAAAGAACAGACTACAGTCTAAGGAGGAATTGATTAAATTTTGGTGTGGATCCAAGAATTTTTCTCGATCACGAGATATTTTTTCACATATTAAGACAACAGTAGGAAAATTGAAAAATCAAAACTTACAGACACACTGTGGCTATATATGAACTGATTTTCATTCAGATTTTAGTTAATGTGTGACGTGGCAGGGGTATGTGCTCTGAGTACTTTCTAGTTTTTTGTTTGAACTACATAGTTTTATTTAGCTCATTGTTTTCAAACTATAAAATATTCTGATAACATAATTAGCATATAAGTAAATTCTTTACCAGAAAAGTTTCAGTGTTTTTATTTATTTAATTTTTTAAAGTTTGTATTGTTAAATGTACAAAGATGTTATCTATTCAATGTAAAGAAAATTTGTTTTTGATGAAGAACTTCATAAATTGTTGTAGATTATTTTTTCTAAATTACATATTTACTGACTTATTTCTCTTAATTCATTTTTCTACTTCTAAACACTAGTCCAACTTTCCGAGAACTGTAGATTAATACCACAATAAAAAAAATATATATTCACATGTATACATAGGTATATCAATAAGTCCACATCCTAATGATGAAAAAAGCATTTATTTTACACAACAGATATTTGTTTTTCAACATAATCACCTTTCTTATCAATGAACTTAATTCTGTGTTGAATATCAATTGCATAAATTGAACATTATAAAATTTAAGATCAAAATTTAGCTATAGATTTATTGATCCAGTCTTGTACATACACAAACATATGAAAATGATTTACGAAAACAGTTTTGATAAAAATCAAAGAAAGACCATGAGAAACATTTCAAAACATGTTTCAAAGACTGACAACTTTGTACCCAGGTATTGTGCTAATTTCAACCCTGATGTCTCTCAACTGGAGAAATGGATACTTTTAATTTGCTTTTTATGCAAAATTATACACTATTTTTTAATTTTTAATGTTATTCTGACCATCGATTCTCTTTTAGGGATTTTTTAAAAAATGTGTGCTAACTTTACCTTTAAAAGAGCAAAGTATGTCTGGTTTTATTTATTTTTTTTTTTAGGGGGGGTGGCAAAGAAGGTCATTTATCATTTATTTTTTCAGAATATCAACATACTGAAGTGGTTGAGAAGGGGGGGGTCAATTGAACCAAAAACTAAAACCGTATCTTTTGAAACTGTTTGATCATTGATTAACAATTCTTTTGGTGTTTTGGAATCTTTTTTTCCATATTTCTTTTGTTTATCAATTCTTGTTCCTTTGACATAAACTAATTTCTGTGGTTTGAAAATCTTTTTTTTTTAATTTTCTTCCTTTGTTATTTGTGATGGAATTCTATTTTGTTTTCTAGCTTAAGACACAACAAATTTGAGTAAATTATTTTGCTACATGTTAATATTCCTTTGGTTATTGAGGACTTTACTAATAGAATGAAAAAGTCAACTAAACGGTAAATATTGCAAGATTGGCCAGGATTCAACTAGGATAAATGACACTTTATCTTAGTTTAAAATCAGAATTTTCTTTTTCATTCAACAAATTGTTCAGACTAGCTTCAATCATTCAATAATGGCTGGTAGACTCCACAGCCTTCTTCAAGTGTATAGCACACCCTGTAGTCTCAATTCTTTTTCTCTCTCAATATCTACATCCTCACTGTTCAAGTGACAATGATTTGTCTGCCCAAAGGAATTTTTATTTGGAAGAATTTTGTTTACTGTTGTCTTTGCACTTCATAGAGGAGTCCATTTTTTCTGTATGTGCAGAGGTGGGGGCTGTCAATAATGCATTTTTCCTAAAATATATGTATTCTTTTCTGCACTGTAATTTTTGCATCAATATTTTTTAATCTGCTGTAATTCTCTTATATTGTAATTTTAATTTACTTAAATCTTTTCTATCTACATTGATTTTTGTTTCCCTTCCTTTTATCAGAATAATCTGGCATTTGAGAAAGACTCTCAGACCTTTCAGTCTTTAGTTCTTTGTTATAACCAATGAGTTTGCAAAAAGCTCAAATGAGAGATTTCTTGAGAAACTATGAACAACAATTGTAATAACCATGATAGTCAGGGCATAATTAATAGTTTCACATTGTCAGACAAAGTTGATAATAATACTTTAATTAATAGTCTTTAGTTGATCTTTATTAATTAATCTTTATTATTGGAGCCAGTAGACAAATAGAATTTCTCCTGTCCCAAAGTTAATCAATTAGATCAGCTAGGTCAGCTAGATCAAGAAGAGTAGCACGTGATCCATACTCAACATCCCACTTGAGGACTTGTGTATTTCATTCACAGACAATTTCTATTTCTGAGCATCCGGCACAATTAAGAATCTAAAGAGGAATGAGGCTGTATGTGTGTGCATGAAGAGGTCTGGAAATTTGGCAAAGAAATTGTGGCATTTCAGGTGTGGGGCTTTTCCACAACTTTGTGAACAGATATTGAAAATGAACTGGCAACTGTTGAAGCATTTTAACATGGATTATGCAGACTAATATTTTCATCTACAGTAGACTCTTGTTATTATGGCCCCCACAAGAATTTAAGAGTACCGTTATAACAAATTTGCTGTTATAATAGGTGAATTCTATATGAAGTGTATTATTAATGAGAAACCAAAAAGTACAGACAAAAATGACTGTTTATTACCCTTTCAGTCTAATGCCTCAGATACAGGTTTGCAAATGAATGAATCAAAAAGTAATTATGCTAACCATATACTTGGTTGTATGTAATTGTTTGTTGACTGTATCAGTAAATTCTTTTTAATTATTTCAAGCTTATCATTAATTGATAAGACTTCTCTTTTGAATTTCTTTTCAGATTTCTGTGTTATTTTTTAGGCAGCATTATTTTAAGGGTTTACTAATTTTAGTTTTTAAAATAATGCACTGAAGCGAACTTATATCTGACAATAGTCTTACAAGAATATAAAAACAAATGTGCCATTAGAATTTGTGTGTCATTAAATAGTGCCATTAGAATGAGTGCTGTTATGATAATAGTTTACTGTATTTTGTTTTGAACACAACATTTCAACTGATTCATTCTCCAATTCTCCAACAATTCTCAGATTTATGTGGCTTCTGCTGAATAGTTTGAAATAATCTTTTATTGTTTGTATGTAGAGATATATTGCCATAGACTTTAATACAAAAGAAAATGAATAATTAAGAAAAACTGAAAGAGATTTAAAAAGGGATGAAAGAATAAGTGAATGATTTGAAAGAAAGAAAAAAGTAACGTGTGAATAAACAAGAGTATTAAATAAAAGATGAGAAGTTATTAACAAAGGAACTGAATGAAAATGAGCTCATCTGGCAAGGAAGAAGGAAAAATGTCTGGGCAAGGAAGAAAAAACAAAGGAAAACATGTCTGAAGTAGGAAGAAAGAAAAAGGAGGAAGGAAAACCAAAGAAGGACAAAATGTCTTGAGTAAAAAACAGAAAAATAAGAATGGAAAAAAAACTGGGAATGAAATAAAGAGTAAACCAAGAACAAAATCAAGAAAAAAAATAGGAAAGAAAGAAATAGAAAATGTATTAAAAGTATCCAATAAGAAAATCGAAGGAATGTCTATTAATGTTTGAACAAGTCAAAATGATGTGTGCTTTTTCTGCTGATATATTTTTATGAGTTTAAATGCTTAAGAAGTTATCACTTTCTAGTTGACTTCACCCCTGTTTTTATGTGGAAAAATATAATTTTTAAAGGTCATGTCTTTTGCACACCAGTTAACCTTCAACATATCTTTTTGATGATGAGTGTTTTTCAGGCAAATCAATTAGAGACTCATGGCCCATTGTTCCCATTTCCCCTTGAGATTTCTTCTTTACTTTTAGGTCAGTCAATTCAAAAGAAAGATGACAGGTTGAAAAAGACGTAAATGGTCGGCCAAATTGCAAACAGGCAGTAAATCCACTCTATTTTAAGGCCAGGGCAAAATAGTTTGTTTGATTTAAATGAAATCTATGTTAATGTAATTTCCCATTCACTAAGAATCACAATGCAAAGCATTCAATTTGTTTCTTTGGCATGATGGTCATGAATTGAAGTAATTTTTGCAAACAATTGACATTGCTCTTTCCGCTGGCAAAGCTAATTAAATTTTACTAATTAATTCAGATAAGTCATAATAAATCAAACTGGAGGGTCACAATTATAATACTTAAAATTTAAGACAAAAATATTCTACATCAGTTTTTTTTCTAAGTTGTTATGGCAGATAAAGAGTCATGTTCAGAAGCAGGCATCAAAACATCATACAAGTCAGTCCTACCTGCACTCTTTTTATATTCAAGAAGAGAAGAGAAGGATTAGATCAGAGGTACTACATTTATATTATGTACTTTGTATTTGATTAGCATATCCTCCATTGCAATCACTCTAATATGTATAAAAACTCTGCCGTATTCAAATAGTTGATCAACTATCTTAAGTAATAATTACTATCTGTCCCATAATAGTTGTTACATTTAGTGTATGGTCTGGGATCTGTAACCTAATTGTTCAGTTTTTAGTGACTATGGTGTTGGTATGCACTCTCTGAGTGCTTTCTAGTTTAACATGAAAATCTCAGACTATTACTTAATGGGAAAATAGGCTGTTTTTTTGTTTGTTTTCTTTTATAATTGTTCTTTTCTTTCAACTCATCTCTGTAAAAAAAAGATTTTTTTTTAAATATTGGACACTTTTTGCATGACTCCAACTTGGACTTCATTAAGGTTAAATTTTTGCCTCCTTTTCTTTACCCAACTTGTCAGAGATGCAATGAAGTCTTTTACATTATAAAAACTATCATACCTAACAACTTGGCAGATTTTTTTTTTAAAGCAAGCATGGCAAGAGAAAATTAATCCTTGAATTTTAATATGATTATTCCAAATCAAGTTCTTGTGAATGACTCAAGCTTTGAAACATTTTTAACAAGTGTCCTATCCATATTTTGAAATGATATGGTAATATATTTTCAGTTTTCTATAACATTTATTTTTTTAAATATAAATCACAACAAAATAATCTTGGTTATTATTATTCTCAAAGCACAATTTTTAGTCATTTCTTCTACTCTGCCCTTCTCATTTTAATTTGTGGGCCTTTTCAATTTTAAAAAAAAGAAAAGAAAAAGAGACTCTATTGTTTTGAAGTTCATCAATCTATTAAGTTTGAGAACATAGCCAATCAGAGAAACTGAGTTAAATTGGGCCATTTTTTCCCTTAGGCAGACTCTGGTGAAGAATGACTCGCTCGGTCAGTGTGAACGCAACGGTCACACAGTACATAAGCTTACCCAATGGTGTTTCACTGCTGACGGAGTTAACCCATGGGAGAGTGTTTGTTCAAGCATGCGCAGTAAGGTCCCCTCTGATTGGTTGCCAAGTTACATTAAGGCTATGCAGCTGGTTCTAGAGATATTTAAAATAGCTGGATACTTTCTGTGCAGACGTCATACACCATGATAGTTGCAGCTCTGGTTTGGAATGAAGATGGTTGAGATAGATTCTTTGATATGAAATGTAGGTTTTTAACAAATATGACCTCCTATCAGAAATATCAAAACTCTTATTTATAGGGAAGTTCAAGACCCTTTCAAATTAAATAATAGAGTATTTTTTAAAAAGTTCAACAATGTATTTGGAGGGGGAGAACAGTGCCAACCAATCAGGGTATAGGAAGTTGCGTTTTTGTTTGTTTGTTTTTCTGGCTTACTGCCTGGAAATTCTCCCGTGTGGAACAATCAGATATAAATAAGAAACTTTCTCTGCTGACCTTCTGAATTGTTTGTCTTTAACCCTCTCTCAACTGACAATTATGGGAAAATCTTTAGCCTGTCCTTATTTAAACTCAGCTGACAGGGTTACTTGTGCTGTGCTGACAAGATTGGCTGCTTATCCCTAACATCAGTCCCATCTAATCACACTCGACTATAAATGGTTAGTACACTGTCATATGAAAGCAAGATGCAGAGTGGCTGAATGGTTAACGGCACAGAGAATAGAATTAGCGAGCCGTGTTCAAACCCTGGCTGAGATAATTTGTGTTCACTTCGCACTAATGTCCTTGAGAAAGGCATGAATCCATCTCTTCTCCAGCTAGTGCACACTAGGCTCTCTGGTTATAGTTGACAACTAGTCTAGGAGACGGACAACTCTGATTCCGAACCAGCCTGAAGAGGGATAGGCTATCTCACCCTTGACGCACCATTGATGAAATCATTTGTGGTCCCCAAACAACCCTGCACTGGGATACAGGATTTTTTAAAATGCAAATAGGTCTGGTTAGTCACTCAATAGAAACTGTCACATGATCAACGTCTTTTGGAAGCATGCCATGTTGGGAGGTGATCAATTGAAAAATTGGAGAAACAGGTGATCATTGAATAAGTTACTTCTTTCAGCTTTTGTTGGGCGATGATCACTAAAATAGTCTGAATTTTCAAAAAAACAAAACAAAAAACAAGCATGAATGCTGCTGGACACAAACTAAGGGACCAATTTAGTATAAACTTACAATGTAAATTTAACCCCCCACTAAAAACCTACTTGGGGGGGGGGGGGTAAAATAAACAAAAAACAGTTTTTTATAGATATAATAAGGAATAAATGTTGTAATTTTCAGCCCTCTAGCTCCATTGGTGCAGCTTGTACGCATGATACATAGCCAGATCAACTTAAAAACTGAAGAAACCTATGTTGACAGTTTTGGTTGACGATTTCTAACATGACAATTTATATACAAAAAAACTTATATATTTGTTGTATTGTTGCTTCTCAAATTGATTGGTTTCTTACTAATATTTAAATTAAGTTTAATCATTTAAGCTTAAGACACTTCTACTCTTGATATGTACTGGCATCAGTGTATGTTTGCATACTTGTAAAATTCATGATGCTCAAATATCCAACACAAAAAAAAAACAATTATGTTTTAAGTGATCATGGAAGTTGAGTTCTATTCTCCTGGATTTGTGCCAGAGAAAAGTTCATTTAAAATTTTCACCAGACTAAGTTTTTTTTTTAAATTTTATTTTTTAAATGAAAAGAAAAATTCAGAATTTTAAAGACAGGCAAAAAGCTTTTTCCTATCATAATTAGTGTAGTATTGTGCACATTTCAGTTACTTAAAATATTTTTTGTTCATAATTTAATCAAATTTTTTGGTGGTGGTCATATGTGGATCATAATGCATAAAACTTTGGTATGACTTGTCTAGGAATATTTAAGAAAAACTATGTAGAATGAGACCTGCTAAGACACTTTAATTTTAAAAATCTTCACAGCAATTCAGTTTAAATGTCTGTAACTATGGGATCATGTGACACACATAATTGTATGAAATAAAAGTAATTGGATGTTAAATAAAGTTCACATGACACAGATTTTTGATATCTCAATTTGTAATCCCACTAAGAATATACAAAATATAATTGGAACAAGCCTGGCTGCTCCAGAGTCAAACTCTGCTCCTACTTCTACTTCCTTGCATAATTCTACTATAAATTTTGGAGGTATGTAAGACTTGTCAGTTTAGCGCAGGTGGTAACACACCAGGTTAGAAATCACCTGATCACAAGTTCAAATCTCGGTAGTGAAATGCTGATTTTATATGTCAGTTTACTCCCCCTATTTTTGGTGAGGATTGCTCTTGTTCTTGTTACATAGGAAAGTAAAGTCAACTCTGACTTTGTCTTGGAGTTTGACAAAATTCACTTTAGTAAAAGAAATTTGTATATCTATATATTCATTTATATCTTTCCACTTTCCAATTCAGAGGCATAGCTAGAGATTTGCAAGGATTTGAGGGCCCAAGGGCTTTGCTCCCTGAGAGGCCTCCTTTGACATTTTGAGAGATTTGTCAGTAGAAATGTAGTAGGTATAAAACATTTTGAGGGCCCCTTCAATTGGGGGCCCAGGGGTATTTTTTCAAATAGCCCCCCCCCCCCTCATCTATGCCTCTGAGTTAGTTTAGTTTAGTTTAGTTATTTTTTGGGTGGCAGGGAGTGATTTGGTTCTGTGGTACAAACAATTAAAAAATCCTATATATATATATATAATGCAGTTCATGCATGGTTCACAATATAAGGTGTGTAGTTGGCAGACCCAAACACTTTAACCTACATTATCGCCCACACATCCAGAAAACCACAAATAAAAATAAAATTTCCCTTTGAATCCGCAATCCCAATATTTCAGGCTTAGCGCTATTTCACCACACAGTAAGCCCATTTGATGACAGAGGTGACAACTCCCACCCCATCCCCACTAAGAAATAGATTTGACTTATGCTGGGAAACTAACTGTAAAAATGAAATGAATTAAACAAAAACATTTCAGTAGTCAATTTCTGCTTTTCACCTCCCCTCTGTTTATATGTTCAAATCTCACTTAGTTTTTATATAACAGATGATTTTTGTTTGCTATCTTTCATCTATCACCACCCTTGAATATCACCCATACCCACCCTGCCGATATTGCAGTCTGGTTATAACACAGTTTGCTTTCTTGGACCCCAACATCTGCATTATAACAGAGGACACCTTTATAAAACTTTTCCAAATTATTAACCCATTATTGCTGTATTTATTTTTGCTTTTATAAAAGGTAAATATAAAACGTTGCTATGAATCGAATGGGATTTAATTTGTTTTTCTTGCATAAAATTTAATTTTCTTTTATATTGCATTCTCTTTTTTATTTATTTTTTCATCTTTTTTCTTTTGTAATCTAACTAAATGCATGGTCAGACTTAATTAGTCTCACTAGAGAATCAAAACTAAGTTTAGAAAAGTTGCTCAATATTCAAAGGGAGAGAAGCAATTTTTTGCTCATTTGAACAAAAGCCAGATAAATCAGAGATGATTTCTTATCAACATAGACATTTGATGCTATAATTAAATAGCAAAGCAAACGGCGTAAAAATAAAAAAAATAAAAACGGTAACTAGATTGCAATATTGTTTTCTGAATGAATCAGGTTGGAAGTTTAAATAGAAAAGCTTCGGAAAGGAAGGATTATAAATTGGATTGGGTTCATTTTGGCACAGCTTTCGGCCACCAAACCTATTTTGGTGCTAGCCCATTTGGCGACACATGTTTTGGTGTAAGTAATTTTTATTTTAAACTGGTTTTCATTCTACAACAGTGCTTTCCATACTTTTTGCATCAGTGACACATTTTTTAAATAAAATCTTTTGTAACACATTAAAGTTTTTTTTGTTTGCCAAGCCAAATATATAATGTCATCCCAGCAGTTCAACCAACTCAGGAAAAGTATCTTTTAAAAGATCTACAAAATTATACTTAATTTTGTGACACACACTGAGATTATCAGTGACACACTAAAGTGTCATACAACACACAGTTTAGAAAGCTCTGTTCTACATTGTGCATTAACTCTTTGATTTAAAACTAAGTACAGTATTTCCCAGCATATAAGACATGCTTTTTGTCTTGTGAAGAGAACGCTTTATCAGTTGTTTACTAACGTTACTGCGCTATGCAAATAATGTAAACAGCCAGCCACTGTGGGGGTTAATATAGATTTGAATAGATAAGAACATAAGAATAACCTGATAGTGTGAGGGCTATGATGATCAGGGGAAAGGAGGGGGTTTTATTTTATTTTTTCGAGAATATGCCTGCAAAAATTGACACACCATCTTATATGACAGGAAATATGGTAACATTTGTATCTAATTTTGAAATTGAAACAAGTTCTTTATTAGAACAAATTTCCTTTATTATTATTACCATTAATAGTAGTAAACCAAAAAAATAGCAGATAGGTAGAAATGGTCAACAACAAAAAAAGGCAAATGAAATGAATTACTCAGAATCTTGGTAAAGTAATAGACAAAATCTTTTTATGTATAAATCATGCAAGTTGAAAATTGTTTTGTTTGGTTGACCAAGTTAATTGTTTTAGGCAAGGCAATTCGTTGAATGTGAATCTAATACAGTATGTTTGCATATAGATGATGCTACTGTTCCTGCAATGAATGACGAATCAATTGAACCTATTATTTGCTAGTGCCCAAAAGTCTGGAGGCAAAAGTCTTTTGTTTTCATTGGTTGGAATCTTGTGTTATTATTCTTCATATTTGCTGTCAGCTACAATTCTTGAAGTTCTGTGTCATGGTTTTCTTCACATATTAAACCAGATTCAAATCGATTGTCTAGAACTTTGAGAAGAGCCATTAACATTCCAAAATTCAGACTTGAGGAACATAAGAACGCCATAGCCAAAGGGGAGGTAGAAAAATCTGGAATGGTAGACCATATCTGGAGAGATAGAAGGGCACACATTACCCTCTCTGGGCTCAGATCCAGATAATTGACAGGAAGCACCAATTGAGAGTCAGAAAGTTGAAAGAGGTGGCATTTGTTGACCAAATGTATATGTCAAGCTTGTATAGATTTCAGCACTATGTGGTTTTCTTTGCTTGACAAAGAGGTTATTAGGAAACTTCCCTATGTGTAGATTGTAATCACCTGGGTACATGGGTGGTAGTATGGTTTTGTCTGTATCTAGTGTTGCTGAAATGGACTGATTTGTAATTTAATGACCATTTTACTGTCACTATTTTCTCAAGAAATAAGGTCTAAAACAGATACTAAAAACTGTTTGTCTTCTTTTATCCTTCTCAACAGAAAATGTCTATTTCTAAATCTTATTGGCACTCATATACACTGAAAGTTTAAATTTCTTAAAATTCTTCATCTGTTTAATTTTTCATCTATATGAACAATAATATTTCATTGCTGTCAACATTATTTACCTCTGCCAATGAAGTTGAAAAGAGGTATATGTTTTTGGTTGCATCTGTTTGTTTGTTCGCATTTGTTCCTGTCCATGAGATATCTCCAAAAGTTCTCAGTGAATTTCATTCAGATTTTCTAGCGGGGTTGACAGAAGTATGCCCTCTCTGAGTGATTTCTAGTTCTATAAATTGCTTTTTTAACACGTGAAAGTCTTATAAAATTCATTGAGTTAGTTCGAGCCTAGAAATTTGAGTAAAAACTTGAAAAAAATTCCTTACTCCAAACCCTATCATTGTCAGTATGTCTGTAAACTCTAATATTCAATAAAAGAAAAAAATGATATTCCTTAAATTTTCTGTACTCATACTATAAGTATTAGAAAGAAAAACAAATATTTTCATGTAAAAGTATTATATATTTGTGATTGTTTGTTTTGCTGTCTGTAACAATGGACTCTTCTTCCTCCTACCATTTGAAACAATTGAATAATTTTGTGTAGAATAGTAAACATATATATATATATATATATATATACACACATCACTCCCAATATAAGCTGAGCTTAGGTATTCTTGCAGCAAATAAACACTTGAACCCAGTAGAACCAATTCTCAAAATCTACATATTCTTGTATGACTTTTTTGCACTCCTGTCAAACAACTGCAGACCTCTGTCCCTTGAAATCCATTGACCCAAATCATAGAAATTTTCCTTTTCCTTAGATCTGCACAAATTCAAATTATGAATTGTTATACAAGATCTTATGGGGGTCAAGATTAGATATGAGAGCAAAGCAATCATATTGATTTATGAAGCTTTGGTGTTATTTGCAAAGTATAATTGATGAATTTGCCATCTTTGTGAAAAGCCATTGTCTCTCTGCCTTTGTGCCTTTCATTTATCTCAAGTGGCAAAGTAAGCAAGGGTAGAAAAAGATGCCATCCCAATCAGGAAAAGCTCTCAAGCAAAACGGTCAACAGAGAGGGAAATGATGTTATCGAATTTTGGCAGCTGATTCAAGCTACTGTAGGACATCTGCTCATTGACAAATGGACTGCCTTGTTATCTTTTCTTTCTTTCTTTTTCTTGTCGTCCACCATTGTTTTTTTGCCTTTTTTTCAGGCTTTCTTTTTTCTCCTTTGCTTTTTCTCTCTATTTAAATCCCTTCTTGCTTTCTTTCTAACTCATTTTTTCTAAATTTATGCTTTCTTTACCTTTTGTCTTTCATTTCCTTCTTTCCACTTAAAACACTCCCTTTTTTATTTAGATTCTTTCTTTACTTTTCATTTCTTTACCTCTGCCAACAAGGTTGGAAGAGGTAAATGTATTCACTCATATCAGTCTGTTTGACTTTGTACACAATATCTCCAAAAGTTCCCAATGAATTTCAATGACATTTAGTGGAACAGTAGGCCATGGTCTAAGGAAGAATTGATTAAATTTTGGGGCAGATACAGACATTTTTTACAGAAACACCACCAGCATCATAGCTATACACAAACCAATCTTCATTCAGTTTTTAGTGACAATTGCATTGGCAAAGGTATGCACTGAGTGCTTTCTAGTTGTTTCTCTTTTTTCCTCATTCTCACCTTTTTCTCTTTCTTTCATCTTTCTCACTTTTTTCTCTTTCTTTCATCATTCTCACCTTTTCCTCTCTTTCTTTCTCTGTTCCCTTCCACCTTTTTCTTTCTCTTCCTCTCCTCCTTCTGATTGTTTTCCTCCCTCTTTCTTCCCTCGTTCAAACCTTCTTTTTCTCTCTTTATTCTGACCTTTTCCTTTCTCTTTCTTTATTCTCTTGCCATTTACAGCTTTGGCTGAACAAAGAATCTGGCTGTTATAGTCATGACAAGCAATTTTATTGTGTAATTCTTAGTGATTAAATATCACCCAAACAGACAAAAAGTATAAAAGTCAGCCTGGCTCTTAACTTCTTCAAAGATAGAAAAGTACTTCCTCAATTCGGATATTGAATAATCAGCAAACAATGATCAGCTCTTCCCAACCAGAAACATTATCCAAAAACTATACTTTGGCTGAAAACCAATTATGTGTTATGATTCCTTCTTAGTGGATATTGCCTCTGCAACCATTTCCTATTCATCTTATATTTGGAACTAATTACAGGAAACAACCAATATCCATCAGAAAATCCCCAAGAGTCTTTTATAAGCTAGATACTCAACACATTCTTGCTGGATTCATTGCTGTTAAAAGTAACAATTTTTTTACTAATAAAAATACAATTGAATCAATTTGATCATCAATTATCAGGTCAGGTCTTTTATTCCAGATGCCTCACTACTGCCCAATAATGATTATCGATCATGAAATATGTCCACTGCATTTACAGACTGATATCAAATATATCCTTATGACTTTGGGTAAAATATGTTGGCCATAATATATATATCCTTTCAGTGTGGCTAGTTAAGATTTTACAAGTATTTAACTTACAAATGCTTGTTTAAAATTCATTTTCTTCTTCTTCTTCTCAGGCAAAATTTTATTGTGACATGTTTTAATCACAGATCAGAGCCTTGTAGTGGAACCTCAAACCTTTGTTCTTCCACTTAGTTGATACTGTAATTGATTTCATTGCACAAAGTAACCAATGTGTTATCTAAACTTTTCTGATTCTGATCTCAGTGTTCATTTTCTTTTTCTAAATAAAGAAAAAGGATGATGAAGTAGAATCAGAAGAACTTGTGCAAATTCTGTCAGAAGCTGAAATAAAAAAGTTGACAGAAATGAAAAAATGATCAGAAAATAAAATTAGCCAAGCCTGGCTCGAGTAACAGTGATGGTCAGCAAAAACATAGTGGAAAGGTCACTAATGTAAAAATTGGAAAATATGCCTAAAATTACTCAGGGTTACTAGATGTCTTGTGACCAAATTAAGTAACTTCAGTACCAAAATAATCAAATAGTTTAAAATCCATCATCAGACTAAGTTTGCAGGAAAAATGGATTAAAATACATAATCTTTCATCTATGTAAATTTATTTTATATTATTCTGGTGTAAGGGATTGTTATCTTTTGTAAATTTTCCTTCAGAACCAAATAGCTTTAACAGTACTAAATTTGCTCAATTTTGGTCGTGAACAATACCAAATGGCAACCCTGAAATTATTAGAAACAAGCCAACTAGTAGATCAGATCACAGAGAATGGCAGGGAGTCACTGGCTCACATTAAGCAAATAAGAATAAACAATCAACTCTGTGTAAATAGGATTTAATTTAGTAAGTGACAGGAAGAAATAACCTAATATATTAACCAAATTAATAGGTACATCTGCAAATTAGTGAGTTGGCAAGAAGGATAGTAAATTGAAGGTGTCAACACCATCAGTATTGACAGACACAGACAGAAATATTGTCTACTATTTATGATCCATCATGTGATGGAAATTATAATGTCTTTTGTTCTCTTTGGTGCTTTTGGTTGTAAAACATAGTCTATAAGTTTTTTTTATATGAATTCTAGGATATACAGACTCAAAGTTGTTACAAGTAACCATTAATAACAACTTTATAAAATGCTAGGAGTGTTACTCAGCATTGCCCGGGGAAAAATAACTTCAAATATAAAAACACAGCGCCCCCTGATTTTGACCTGTTAAAAGTGAAAAAAATCCCCTCCCTCGATTTAGATCCTTATAAGGGAAAAATTCCTTCGATTTTGACCACAAAAACATGAAACTGACCCCTAAACGGAAAAAAGGTGCCCCTCTATTTTGACCCTTAAAAGGTGTGTGTGTGTGGGGGGGCTCTCACTTTAGACACCTAAAAAAGAAAATTTACCTCGTTTTTTACTGTTAGCATACATATCAACTTTATTACTCTCTCCCTTAAGTTGATGTTGCATTGCTGACCCAACACCCTTCCACAGGCTGGTAGCTGATGACTCTCACTGTCACTCT
>VCCN01001050.1:3542337-3560464 GCA_006491835.1 Architeuthis dux | reverse complement strand
TATATATGCTCTGTGTTTTAAATAGCTAATATGAACTTATTGAACTTAACTTTCTGTACCATCCAAAACTGACTTTAATTTTCATTTCACTTGTACAAAAAAAATAGTACTCCAGGTTAGATCACTCTTCATGTATATACAGTTAACCCTTGTTAAAACGGACTAATGGGGGGAAGGGTGTCCATTTTAGCCGATTGTCCAAGTTAACCGATGTTATGTGTTAATATTAATGTTAATGTATATGTATATACAATATTGGAAAGAATATACACTGAACATGATCTATCATATAACTATATAAAATATATTTTGTGAATTATTTAACATATAATGAGGTTAATTAGTTCAGGTCTAATTAATTAAGATCTTACTCCTCTGAAAATCCCTAAACCGTTTTAAGTTTATTTACTTCCAAATCTGGAGAAGTAATTGTAGTAGTAATTTTGAAGTGGTCTAGTTACTAATCTAGTAGGCTTTCTTTTTTCGCCTCAACGAACGTGCAGCTCAACACTGGTTCCAAAAATGTTGAAATGGAGACGAGAGCCTTGAAGATAAGGAGGGTCGTGGACATCCTTCTGTGATTGACAACATCAAATTGAGGGCCATTATTGTGGCAGACCCACGTAAAACAACTAGAGAGGTTGCAGAGGAACTAAACGTTGACCATTCAACAGTTGTTCGACATTTGTACCCAATGGGTGCCACACAAGCTGAATGAAAATTTTAAAAATTGCCATTATGAAGTCTGCTCTGTGCTTATTTTCTGCAACAAAAACGATCCATCTTTTGATCGCATCGTGATATGTGATGAAAAATGGATTCTGTACAATCGACAGCATTCAGCGCAGTGGCAGTATAGAGGTGAAGCACCAAAACAGTTACCCAAACCAAACCTGCATCAAAAGAAGATTATTGTCACTGTTTGGTGGTCAGCAAGTGGAATCATCCACTTCAACTTCTTGAAACCTGGCAAAACCATCACAACAAAGAAGTATTGCCAGGAAATCGACAAAATGCACTAAGAACTGCAATGTTTACATCCAATATTGGTCAATCAAAAAGGATCAATTCATGACAACACCCGACCACATGACATGCAAATGACTCTGCAGAAATGTAACGAACTAGGCTACAAAACTACCTCACAGAGCTTACTCACCAGATCTCTCTCCGAGTGACTACCTCTTTTTCAAGCATTAGGAAGGTCTTCAACAACCAAGCAGCAGCTCAAAATGCCTTTGAAGAATTAATTGGTTCGAGGACCCCAGAATTCTATGCTTCCAGAATAAATGGACTTGTTTCTAGTTGGCAAAATGTGTTGATTCTGAAGGGTCTTATTTTGATTAATAACTTTTATTCTAAGCTGAGATATACTGCTTTAAAGTTGATGCTGAAAAACTGCAATTATTTTTGCACCAACCTAATAACAGTCAACAGTCACCCCTTGGATTTACATTACCATGTGATTATGCAGAATAATTAACTGTGCATAATTTAATCTTAAATGAAAGTTTACAATAGGGGGCACTTCTGTTAATGTCTGATTTTTGGAAAATTGGAGTCCGATTTTGAGGAAACTAATCAGGCAACCCTTGTCTTAACTCACTTTTGTCCATTTTATCAGATATCCGTTTCAACGATTGTTCACTAATATAAATATATATATGTACATATATAAATATACATATGTTTATGTAAGAATATACCATACTTGCCAGCCTATAAGATTCATGGTTTATAAAAAGGTATTAGGGAGAGTTACCACTCACTGCAACTCATCCAAGCCCCATAGCTGTCCATTTCAAACGTCTGTAGAGGGCCCTCTAGACATAATACCAGAGCATTAGACACTGTGTAATATTGGCATAGATATTTGAAAAATTTAAATGTGTATCTTATATGCCAGCAAGTACAGTATGTATATGTGTGTATGCATGTATATAGGTACTTACTAAGCTTAGCTTATCTGGCACAAGGTCGTAGCATCCAATTCAACTCACTCATAATAGTCTATAAGACTACCTTGTTCAACATCATGCTATGATAGATACCATATATATATGCAAACCCACACAAAATACTTCTGCTGGCACCATAAATCTGGATTCAGTGTATGGACACAGCAGTCAGCAATTATGTGAATATTCTACTTATATTTTCCATCAGCCAATAACTGATGCTTTTTGCCCTTCTTCCTCAGAACACCTTGTTTTTCTTCTCTGTTATTGTTTGTTTTCAAAGCCTTTTCATCTACTCCCACTTTGATAGATTTTCCATCTTTTATTAATTCAATAAGTAATTAAATTAAGGATAGAATCATTGAATGTAATATCTGCCGGGATAGTTTTTGCTTTTATTCTTTTCATCAGTCTGTTGTCCTTCCTTTGAGAAAACGATTTGGTCTACAAATATTTCAAGCATGATTAACTTTTACATTCATTACATTTTTATTATTAGGTTGAAGCAAAATTGATAACCCTTGAACAATATTAAGGAAATCTGAGAAGTGACTCTGATGTTTACTCAGCTCTTTATTGCTTGTGTGTATACTCTTTAAGAATTGTTTGCATAGGAAGCCATTACTGAAGCTCAATATGGACAGTTATAGGGCTTGCGTGAGTTGCAGTGAGCTATAGTCCTCCGAATACCTTTGTAAACCATTTGTCTTATAGTCAAGCATATACAGCAAATCAGTTGTTTATTCATAAACTTTTTCTACTAATAAACAAGGTTTGCAACAAGCACACTAAAAAAATTCAAACTATGAAAGTACTCCAGAGAGAAGCAAGTAATAACTTAATAATGAGATTACCTACCAGTTACAGTAAATACTTTTCCCTCTGATTAGACCCCTCTAATTGATAGTAATTACTAATTACTTTATTCAGTCTCCAAAAGAATTCACCCAAAAGTAAATGAACCCAAGATTTGATTTATTTATTCCATTCCCCACTTAACCTGTGCCTGTCTTAACAACAACAACAACAATGTTCTCCCATGGCTTGGTGTCACAAATGAAAATTTAGGAGGGTTTTCCATATCTATTGCAGGCCCTTAGGTGGATCAGTGAGGTCTATGTGGGAGAGGCTGGCATTTCCACAAAAGAATGTTCGCTACTGTATAGGGAATTGGCGGTTGTGCTACAACTGGAAAATTTATTATTCAGGCTCGATTCCTAGAACTCATAATCTGAGTTTATTTTATCCAAGTGAATAACAACTTAGAAAGAAATGCCCTTTTTGTCTAAGTAGCACCAAGTGAGTTCACATAAAAAATGTTTAGAATTAGAAATGGGCCACACAGGAGTCATCAGAGGTTGGGGTGGTGGAAGGTTCAGGAGACAGGTGTAGGAGAGAAAGGAAGAGGTGTGCGCTGCATCTATAACAACTTGCTGCAAAACAAATCCTCATGATATAGCATTGTTTCTCATGAAATTTGATATCGCTAATTTTGGAGCACGCTGCCAGATTCAGTTGTGAACAAACGCGAGTGTTTGGGCGGCCATTCTGAAAAGGGTTAATGCCAGAATTAAAATATCCCAGTAGACTTCTAAAAGAGATCTATGGGACATATATAGCCTAGCAGTCATAGAAACCTCGGGATATATATGCCCCAGAAGTCGCAAAAATGATTAAGTGGTAAGATTGAATGTCAGTCCAATTTCATTATTGTCAATTTTATGAGCAAGCCTTTCAGAACAGCTGCCAAAATGTCTAGAGTGAATTTAGCATTCAATGTTTTCTGTTGATTTGTAAAACAAGAAGTTTTCTCATTATTGTCATTTGTGTTGCTTCCGCCTAACATATTTTATTACAGATGTAAAAAATTTATTCGGTCTGTGTGGAATTTGTGAAATTGAATCATGAATTAATTTTTATGATTCATTACTTTTCACTTGGATTGCTTTTTTATTTTTTTTCATTTATTTGCAATTTATAACATTTGATTGTAATAACACAATTTGATTTATTTGTATCAATCATTTAAATTCTGTGTATAGTTGCTAAGCAACAAGAACTTAATTTAAAATGGGTGCATCAGGCATGTATGTATGTATGGAGCAATATTTTTTTCTTAGCCGTTTTTCTTTCCAACATCAACTGATCTAATCCTCCTGTCAGCTGTAATTTATTAAATTTCTGAATGACAAGCCATTGGCTACTAAATTCTAACAAATTACTAAATTCTTGACTCCTGTGTGAACTTGGTTTGTTCCTAGCATTTCTTCTTTTTTTCTGCCTACATCTTTTAACCGATTGCTTTTTAAAAACTTTATCTCTGCTGCTTCGTAGTTCCATCCATGGCCTCACTATGGCAATTGTTCAATTTTATTCTATCTGTTGATTTTTTTTTTGCAACTATATACTCATATAAATAAACAAAAATATCACTTCCAGTCATATTTTTTGTGTTTGTAACACTTTTCAATGAGCACACAGATACTACACTCTGATCCTAGGCAGAGGGCCAGGGAGTGACACTCTGGTCCTAGGCAGATGTATCAATCCATACTTAAATAATCCCATCATTTTTTACAGATACTATGCTATTACTTTTATATTTCTAATTCATTATATATAGAAATATTCCAAATTATCAAAATTGCAAAAACCTTTATATAGAGATTTGGGGAATTTATATTTGTATTAAAAATGATTGACTGTTGCTTGTTTGATTATAAAAATATTCAAATATTTTTTTTAATTTTTCAGGTGAGTAAATAACTTCTAAAACCTTATTTCAACAATTGTCTCCTGCATCAGAACAAAGTAAGTTCATCTTTTCCTTAACCTTGAAATGTTAGTAGTCAAGTTGTCAGAGGTTCTGAGATGAAGGATTTTTTATTATTCTACACATTGATTTTACAAGTATCTTCATCTTTTCATTGCTTTTTACCATATTTTTCGCCTTCAAATTAAACTGCCAAAATTCAGATCAAAGAAAAACCTTGAGATGAGACTTAAGCTTTTTCTTAAACTTGAATTCACATCATGTAAAATAGTTTAAATACAAGTAGTCAAAAAGACGGTTGCATCCTTTTTTAAACACCTTGTATATAACTATCATTTTTAAGAGATTCATTCAATTTTCTCGTTTATTTCTGATAATCTATCAAATAAGTCTATGAGGGAATTGAATTTACCATTTTCCCCTGATTCTACCAGATTTGATCTGTTGTGGATAGGCAGATCTCATGATATAGCTTGTGCCCAGTGGAAAAGTTTGTGAATAGCTTAATGTCTATTTAATTACAATTACTGGCAAGAGATATATTCTCTACTGACCACTACAAGATTTGCTGAGGTCAATAATTCTGACCCTTGTAAACTTCATCTGGGGACCTCTCTAGTAAATGGCATAAACTCTGCCTTCAAGAGACCACTAAAAACTTTGCCTCAAGTTTCCACTAACAATTACAACAACCACCACTTGTAAGCAGTAACATTGATCGCTACAAATTTAGACAGCAGATCATTAAGTCTGATGAAAGCAAACTTTTCCTATCAACAGTTTCTTCTTTGGACTATGTTGCTGAGAAACATAAGGATCACCAAAATCATTATGTTTCTTTTCATTTTGTTTTCCAGTAATAAACATTCCTCTATGTTTTTATGAGTCTCTCGGCTAAGTTTATTCCAGATAAGAACAGAAATAACCTTTCCCCTCAGATTTACTGACCATATGATATCCAGCAGAATTTATTGACCATATGATATCCAACAGAATCAAAAAAAAAAGAAAAGGGGGTTAGCACAATGACTAACAAACTTTGTAACATAATGTGAAATCTGTTTACTTATCTCTGATATTTTTCTACTTGTTCCAATTTCATTTGTTCCAGTCACTTTTATTATGTCTTCCAGTGTCTAATCTAGTAAATCTAATATATATTTGAGAAATTTTGTGTTTATGTCCATCTTTTCTTCCCAAACAGTTCATTGTAGCCAGAGGTATTGAATTAAGATACCCCTAAAATGTGCTATCTTAAAGTACATTGGACACCACTGCTATACATGTAGTAGAAAGCCATTTCATTTCTGGCATGAAATATAACTTTTCACATGGAATCCAATAGTGTTTTATTATGCCAAATATAGATAAAAATGTATTGCCTAAATAATAAGTTGAACATGATGAAATAAAATCCTACTTTGCATGCAAATATGTTTTAACATGTTGAGCCATGCAGTCAAAATCTTAGTTTTTATTTTCATATTTATTCTCTTCTTTTCAATTAAAATCCATTGCTGTCCAAAAGTGTTTCATTATTTTATATGTAAGAATATTTTATACCTTCTGCAGATAATGAATCACTTCAAGAAAATTATTGCAACAAATATCATCATCATCATCATTATCATCAGCCGTTATAAGTCCACTGCTGGACGAAGGCCTTTCCCATCTCCTTCCATGACAACCTATCTTGTGCTAATCTCTGCCAAGTCTTACCAGCAAACTTTTCTATCTCATCCCTCCATCTTGTGTCTGGCCATTTCCTACTTCTTTTACTATCCCATGGGCACCAATCTGTTAATCTTTTCCCCCATCTATTGTCATCTCTTCTCGCTAGGTGGCCGGCCCATCTCCACTTTTGTTGTTTAATTAGTTGTATAATATCCTTTACTCTAGTCTTTTCTCTGATCCATGTTGATCTTTTTCTATCTCTTAGCGTTACCCCTAGCATTGCTCTTTCCATGGCTCTCTGTGCTATTCTAAGTTTGTTTTCTGCTCGTTTGATTAATTTCCAGGTTTCGCATCCATAAGTCATGGCTGGTATTATGCAGCTGTTATATACTTTTCGTTTTAGGCACATTGGCAAGGTGCTCTTCAGAATGTCTCTATTCATACCAAATGCTTTCCAACCTATCGTTATGCGTTGTTTTATTTCGCAGTCATGGTCTTTCTCTAGCTTTATTACCTGACCTAGGTAGATGTATTCATCGACCTCTTCTAGTATCTCGCCTTCTATCTTTATGACCTTTTTGGGGACTTTATCGTTGAACATTACTTTTGTCTTTGTTCTATTCATCTTTAAACCTACTTTTTTACTTTCCCTGTTTAGGTCGGTTAGCATATTTTGTAATTCTTCGGATGCTTCCGATGTCATAGAAATGTCATCGGCAAATCTTAAGTTGCTTAGGTATTCTCCATCTACTTTTATTCCCATTCCCTCCCAGTCAGTTTTCCAAAAGATGCTTTCTAGGCTCGCTGTGAATAGTTTAGGTGATATTGTATCCCCTTGTCTTACTCCTTTTGCTATCTTTACTTGTCTGTATCTTTATGTAGTCTAACAAAGCCATTATTAATTTTTGACTTGTATTTTCTTTCATCATAATTTTTTCAGCCACGTCAGTATATGGCAGTGAGTAAATAGTGCAGATCAGAAAATAAAGAATAAGCTCTAGACAAGACTATTTTCTGATCTGAACTGTTAACTCACCACTTTTGACTGATTAAGTTGCAATAAAAAGCAACTAAAAAAATGAAAGAAATACTAGTAAAAATTTGATAATTGTTAATGCTTCATCTAAAAAATTAAAAAAATAGAAATCAGGATAATTATTCAAAGATATAGATTTTATATGTGGCAAGAATAAATGACTTTTTAACAGGTTACGCTTATCTGAGAATAATTCCTTTTTTGGGTCATTCTAGTGATGGTTAATTTCCTAAAATATTTGTTTAAAAGTTAAAATAGTCATTGTCTTACAGATAGTAATACTTTTCGTTCATTTATTCTAAGGTATTAAAATTAAAGTATTTCTGTGTGGCCCAGCTATGGATAAATAGCAGAGCAGTTGGAGCCCTTTAGCTCTGTAATGTAGTCCATCTAAGAGAAGGTTACTCTGCAGGCTGACAGTTGCCATAGCTGCTCCCAAGCCTGGGTAAAAGGAGAAGGGTTTCTTAAATTTGTTTTCCTAAATGAGTGGGATTCATGGAGATTTCTATTCAAATCTGAAATTACAAATTATAAGGATGTTCTCTTTCATAAGACTTGATCTGACAAGAAAATGTAAATTTATAAATATATAAATTATTCTGTTATTTGACCAGAAATTTAAATTGCTTGAGATTTTATTGTTTGTTTACTTGGTTTTTGTTCCTTTCTTTAACCATTTTGAGACTCCTGTGACATTTATATACAAGGTTTCTATGAATGCTGAGATATATATGTCTTCTTTTAGAAGTCTGTGACCTTTTAATCTAGGCATTAAGCACCTTAATAGGTGTCTTAAAAGGGTTAGGTAATGAGATATCCATTCTTGTGCGTGCATGTGCAGGATAAGATACATAGAAGTAAAGTTACTCTGGCACAGGGTTACACAAAGGTTGTGTGGTGCAAATTTTCAAAGAGGCTCTGCCTTGAAAATCAGTATTCAGAATTCTAACTTTTACCTGGACCTGAACACCAACCACTAGTGTGCCAATAAAAAATATGCAACTACCTCAGCCACCAAGCAGGCCATGCATGTTTATCTCTCTCTCTCACTATATCTATCTCTATATAAAGTACAAGTATACCTTCTTTAGTGCAGTTAATATGTTCCCAAATGTTCTGTACTGTTCAAAATCACACTGTTCAAGTCTTATTATAATTGAATGGGTTTTTTTTCAGCTCATACTTAGTTATATTAATTTGTATAGCAATACCCTAACTGTACTATATCACAACCCACACTAATCAAAACATTCCTGTATTAGTAACCATTATTATGTGGTGGTCCAAAATAAACGAAAACAGATAATTGTAAATTGGAACTCTCCAGTGATAAATTAAAGTGCATCCAATCAGAACACTTTGATGCCGCCATGTGACACAAAATCATGTATCAAGCGTGCAGGCACAAATTTCAATTCTCTCACTTGTCCACCCGATGCCGAAGGAGTAAGATGTACTAACGCTTTCTTCCTTTTACGATTCTGCTCATCCGAGCACATGCATATAGATGTATGTTTCTCTGTACAGGGTTAGAACCATCTTCAAGCAAACTGTGAGTAACCAAACTGGACTTTGCATTCACACCACATCACCATGAACTTTTAAAAGTACATTTACACTTTTCCTTTTCACTGTCACAAAGCCAACACGAAAATATAATGAATGGGTCGTGTTTTAATATGAATGTGACCAGTTGTTTTCTTACCATGGAGTAGGCCAAAATATCCTTCCCTAACCAATCACTAAATTATGGAGAAAACTCTAAACCCATAAAGTAGGGCACCCATCTCCTCACAGAAGCCCTGATAACCAACCCATATATAGGGGAGATTTCTTTCCTCTATAAACCAGAGGGCGCCCATCATTTTATCCTCTATAATTATGAGATGAAAACTTGGAGTCCTTACCCCTCATCGATTGCTATTCAGCCCCTAAACTAAATCCTCAAGGGATGTGAGCTGGAAAATCAAGTTGAAAGACAATATCAAAAAGCTTATCTTTCATTTGAAAGCATAAATGCAGTCAATCCTGGATCAATAGTATCCAACTAGAGAATAATGATCCTTAAAAATGAAAGAAACACATTAGTTCTGAATAAGGCAAAAAGAAGAGGAATTGTGTATCTAAATTCATCTTTCACAAGGCATTTTCTCCAGTTCTTTATTGACTCCCTGTCAACATTTTCTCCAGCATTTTCAAAGTTAGATTCATTTCTCCATATTTGTTGTTTTAGCTGCATATCAAAAAATTTCTCATGTGTGGAATCAGATATCTGCCTCAAGTTTCAGTGTGGAATTTTGATCTGCTGGTTAAAAAGTAAAAGAAAATATATTGTTATTCTATATCTTCTCATAAAATCTGTCCACTCCAACTTTACTGGTTCACTGCTCATCTAATAAAGATGTAAGTTCTTTTTCTCTGCCATGTTTAACTCTTTGGGACAATTTGCGTTCACTTTGCACTAATGCCATTGGGAAAGGTATGAATCTACTCCTTCACCCAGTTATGGGTAAATAGCTGGGTAGTTGGTGTCTTTTAACCCTTGTAAGGCAGTCCATTTTAGGCATTGGGCTAGCACCCTTGTCCCATAAAAACCCACAATTGCTATAATGGTTGTGTTTTCATGGATCATTCAAGAAATGGAGGCAAAATCATTGCCTCATGTGTCGCACAACACAAGCTGAGCTTCAGTCTCAGTATTGTGTATCTGAGAAGTTTTCTTACAGAACATGTCAATAAAAGCCTGTCTCATGGCTGAAGTGGTTGCATACTTTCCACCAGCAACAGTGGTAAGTGTTCAAACGAAGATAAAAAGCCAGAATTTTAAATGCTGATATTCAGGGTAGGCAGGTTCTCTCCTCTTAGAAGATTGGTGCAACACAATCTTCTTGCCCCCATTTCACCCCCATTTGGCCATGTGCCAGACTAACCTAAGCATGGTAAATATCAATTACTTTGTTATGGAGCAATGGTCAACAAGCTTGTCTCACAGACCATTACAACTGTAGTGAATTTAATTCTCACTGGGTGCCCAACACTTGCGGCCTTGTGACTGATAAATATCAATAGGGCATTTTGCTATGAAATAATAGTTAGCAAGCTAGTCTCACAGACTATTACTACTATAGTGAGTTTTGTTGTCACTGCCTTGTGCCAGACTAAGATAGGCTTAGTAAATATCCACATCTCTTTTTATATTTTAAATTTTAGAAATATTTTTGTAAATCTTTTTAAAAATCAAAAAATTCACCAATATATTGATGGCTTCCTGTCTACATGACTTTTGCACTTAAGATGTTAAAATTAACTTTTTGAAATATATCGGATACTTTTTGCACTCACTGTATGCCCATACTTCTTTTGAAACTTTTTATTGATTTTATTGCTATCAACCTGGGATTTTTCTTGACATGGGAGAATTCCAGCTGTTACATCTTTTTTGCCTCAAAGTATCCACTCATGTCATTGTAGAAAACTTTGTTAGGCTAACAATTAATTGGAATTCATTTTGTTTATTTCTTTTCATACAGAAAATCCATTGACTGACAATGCAATTATTTATTGAGTGGATGCAAAGTGAGGTTCATTACTCAGTCTTGGGTTTTGTGGAATAGGATGCTGTAATATAATTATGCAACTATAAATGAGTCAATATTTAATTTGAAGTTCTGCAAAGTAACCATACACGAAAATTAAGATCTTAAAATTTGGTTCTGTGTAATTGCCATTTGAAGAAGAGACACTTATGCACCTGGCATCATCCCCAAAATTTGGTATTGTGTATAGTCAATACAAATAGAATGTTATACAGAACACAAGCCATAAGATTCACATTTGTAGAGGAGTTCAAATAATATTCTTTTCTGAATTTTGTTTAATCATTGTATGTGGTTTTTTCAGACTAATTTTCTTATCTTCATTATTTTTTTTCTGGAATGTGTGTCAAATGGGAAGTCACAAAATCAACGTAGAGGTTAGGAGGAAACATTTTTTTAAAATGCAAAAACCGGATGGATATGCTCCATGCTTCCATTCCAGAACATAACAGACATCCGCAGAAGATTGGAGTGTACACAGCTGAAATGTTGTGAAAAAAATAAACAACAAAGATGAGGAAATTAGTCTGAACAAACCACTTACAACTATTCAAATAATATTCTTTGGCACAATCAGTAATCAACTTGACAATTTTGCACTTAGTCATAAACATGGAAATTAACAAAACGAACTGAAAACCAACTTAGAATCACCCAGAGAGCCATGGAAAGAGCAATGCTAGGGATAACTCTAAGAGATTGAAAAAGATCAACATGCATCAGAGGGAGGACTAGAGTGAAGGATATTATACAAATAATAAAGCAACAAAAATGGAGATGGGCTGGACACTTAGCAATAAGAGATGACAATAGACTAACCAATTGGTGCCCATTAGGACAGTAAACTGTAGGAAAAGACCAGACACAAGATGGAGGGATAAGGTAGAAAGATTTGCTGGTAAGATAGTAAGAGGTTAAAACAGTTGCCGTCGTCATGGAAGGAGATGGAAAAGGCCTTTGTCCAGCAGTGGACTTACAATGGCTGATGATGATGATAAAGCAAAGAATATTTTCATGTTAAGTTTTTAGAACAGAACCTATCATATATTTCATCTTTTGTACAAAAGAAGCTCCTTGTGAAAGCCAAAAATGATTTCCTTGAGGAAAAGATTAAAAGTTATCATACACTGTTTTTTTTTACTGACAGCATTCTATCTACAAGATCAAACAATGCAATGCTATTAGGAAGCCAGTGACAAACAAAACTCAGGATAAAATTTCACCTTAAGGCCAGAGAATGTAAAATGCATGGAGATGATTTTTTTTAAAAAGATCATTGATCAATAATAACTTATCTCAAAGTCCAAAACAAAACAGGAATGGATGTTATTGTTTATCTGCTAAAAATGATTACTGCATATGCTAACAAAGAGGTCAACCTCTAAAATTCTTATGTGTAAGTTTAATGCAAAAATTCACCCGATAAGCCAACCTCCTAAAATATGACTGTCAAATTTAAAGGGACTGATTTGACATTTTTTGACAGTTTTATGCGTAAATATGAATTATCATCTCAGGGGAAGTATTTCATTATTCCAAATAATTGTTGGACTACTATCTTTATTGTTATTAACACAATAGTTTGGCTATTGGTGTATGTTGCATCCAGGTGTTTTTAGATGTTTTTAGTTTTTAGCATTTCCTCAACTAAGACATCACACTCTAGCAGAGTCACCCCTGGTTCTGTTGTTGAGTTCGTATTGAGCAGGTGAAAAAACTAAATGTACCAAACAACTTCAAGATCACCAGATGCAATATACCCTGGAAAAAGGCCTAAGAATATATTGATCAAGATGTGTGTTGAAGATAAAAAGCTGAAGATAGTAGTCCAAAGTATATATGAAATAAATATCATTCATATACTTATATTCTTGAGCCATCTTCAGACTGAAAAGTAGTAAAAGAATTACAGCCGCTTATATGATCACTTTGCAACAGGGTCTTTTAGCCCTTTTTATTAACTGTTTGTTTTTAACCTCTTTTCCTGCAGAATAATAATAAATATCTTTCAATCGAAAACAAGTTCAATCACTTCTTCCATAGCACAAAGGCGAGACTTGAAGCTCAAGGCTCATCGAGTATTCCACTGTACTCCATTTATACACTTGGAACTTCCCGAATAAGAAGTGATAGATGATGTCACAGTAGTAGTGAGAGTCATCATCAGCCTTTTAACGTCTGTCATTGGACAGACCTTTCCCAACCAAATATTCTGATTTTTTTTTTATCTGGGCTCAAACATCAAATTCTGTCATCAGTGGTAAATATCCAACTGTTTTAGCCACAAGGCCAGCTCAGCAACCAAAAGTCCTTAAACTATTCAAATTTTGAAGACAAAACTTTTTCTCGTTACCCTAATTTTTGCCCCAAATAAGATTTGATGTTCTTAAAAGCATCACAGATTTCACTCCACATCCATTGGGTGAGAAAACTATTAAATCTTTGGTCATTATCACGTAATGGAATTGCTTCTTCAATGAAAGTTGTAAAACATAAAAAGAAAGATTTAATTTAAGGCAAGAAAGTGAACACAGATGAGAAGAAAGTCTCAGAAAGTTTAATAGGCTTTTACCAAAGCAAATTGAAGCTGGTAGCACCTTTCTTCCAAGTCATGTCTAATTTTACAAGTCTATAATCTCTTCCCCAACTTTATCAAGTCTAATCCTGTGCCATGAGACACTATAATTACCTTGCAAATGAAACAGAATTTTAATACAGAAAGCTGGAGCCTCGAAAGATATAAAATGAGTGTGTGCTTCCAAGTATAGCATTAAATCTCTTTGGGGATTGAAGATTAAAGCTCAATTGGATTATAGAGAGATCCCAGCATGGTTATTACTCCTCTTCCCATATCTTGTATTGTTATAAACAACTGAATCAACAAAATTGATTTGATTCACATTGGGACAAAATGCAGAGATTTGAGTTCAGGGCCTTCCCAAGAGGAAAAACTGATATTTGCAACTTGAATTTAAATGGACTGCTTTCATATCAGGGAATTATAACAAACTGACACTAACACAAAAACAATTTGATATCTCATTATTATTAATGTTTGACTATTATTTACATTCATTTAAATTTTTCCTTTGCTTTTTATAGCAACTCCACTCAGGCCACTAATCTACAGCAGTGTAAACAGTGTTGATTGGAAATAAAGAATAAGCTTCCAGTGAGACTAGAACTCACGTCCCTGAAGGGAGGCCAGGTTAATGCCCTGCCGCTCTTAGCACCTGAGCTACGGAAGCTAGTTAGCAGCGGAAATTCAAATCAAACCTTTAAACTTATCCTCTATACCGATCTCTCGCCACCATGTTTATGAACTAGTTGTATCAGTACAGCTATTATTTTATTATTTATTTTTATTAGATGAAGTATAACAAATCATTATTATTAATTTTTGACTGCTGTTTACCTTCATCTTGATAATTATTCTTTATTTCCAATCAATGCTGTTTACTCACTGCCGTAGATTGATGGCCTGAGTAGAGTTCCAATAAAAAGTAACAGAAAAATTAAGATTGAGGTAAATAGTAGTCAAAAATTAATAATAATTATTTGTTATACTTCAACTAATAAAAATAAATAATAAAACAATTTGATATCTTTTCCACTCAAGCTCTGTATCATATCATTTATGGATGGTTGGAGAATTGCCTAACAAAATTTTGTAATTTCTTGCACAATTACTGAGCCAAGCAGTTAAAATGAATTTTCCCCTAAATCGGTTTCACAGTTTTTGTTTACGGATTATTGCACAAGAGTATTGATTTAAAATGTCACAGAAATTGTAGTTATCTTAACAGCAATGATCACTAGGCTCTACAAGTAACTGCCATTTAAATTTATATCAAATATGTTTATTTTTTTATTTTATAAACATTTTCAAACAAAAGAAAAAAAATATTGTAGCAGTTCTCTCATCTGAAAAGTATATTTTAAAGTCCATCAATTCAAGATGTGATTTTAGAAAGATGGAATGCCTCAATGCTACAAATGAATCACACAAAGCACAAATAATAAAAGAATTGTCACAAAAGAAAAACTGTAACAAATAAAAACCAGAAGAAAATGTGGAGCCTTTTAGAAGGAATTCAACTCTTAACAGCTGAGAGAGCACATTGATTGGTTTTGGTTGGATTCACTTGGACAGAGTTTTCATGGCTTATTGACCACATCATTTCCCCAGCTATGCGTAAAATAGCAGGGTAGACTGAACTCTCTAGCCTTGGGAGGTAACCAGTCTACAAGAAGGACAACTCTGAATTCAAAATCAGGAGCTGTAGTCCCTAAGGCAGTCCAATGTTGTTTTCAGCCTCATTCTGGCAACTCCTATGACAACACTGGTGCCAAGCAGTATTGGCCAATTGCCCTTCCATTTGACAACATTAGTATGTGAAGGTAGAGACTAAAAGCAAGACTTTCTGGATGCGGATCCATAGTCTCACAAGACTGACAGATGCCACCACCAATTAGGTACTAATTACATAAATATCTGCTACAAGACGCTTGCCATTTCTCTTCTGATCAAGACATTGTTTTGTCAGTTGACATAAACTGAAGGCTCAAATTCTAGTTCAGATGTAGATATCAGGACATGAAAAGAGATTTCCAACTCTCATAGGAAAGTAAAAGATATTATTTCCAAGAAGCTTTATTCAAAAAGAAAAAACGTATTCATATTTTAAGTTATCTTTTTTGCCATATTTTTAGCTGATATGTTCTTCAGTCTTCAAATAAAATTGCTTAAATAAATTTTGATGATACTCAATCTCCCATTCCATGTAATATATCATGTAACAATGTTTATACAATCTTGGTCAGTTCTTATTCCTAATCCTACTCTTTTCATTCCCGTTTACACAATGCCATTTTTTATGACTACCTCACAGTCATCTGAGATTTAGTAGTTTTCATCAATTCATATATCTATTTGGCTAGTATCTTCATTTTCCCTTCTTGTTATCTTTTATTGTGACATTTACAGCTGAAATGTCCTTCAACCTTCAAATTAAAATGCAGAAATTAAGAACAAACACATCAGCTGAGAATGTTGTGATAAAAACAACAAAGATGAAGATGCAAGGGAAAAATTGGGTGGAATAATAATTTACTTAGCTTAGTTTCACATGGCACAAGGCTGAATGGGGAGGACTGATAGGGTATGAAAATTATATTGTGCCAATCTTCCTGCTTTGAAAGTCAGCATTTGAAATACCAACCTATGGCATCTATGGGAAGTATGCAATTATCTCAGCCACTAGACAGTCCTATGTATGAATATAAATACTTACTAAGTATAGAAAAAGACTAAATGGAGGAAACTGGAAGATTGTACTTCATCAATCTTTCAAGTGTGTGTCTGCCTTAAAAATCAGCATTTGAAATCTTTGTATTTTTATCTGGAATCAAACCCCAACCTCTGGCATTGGTAAGAAGTATGCAACTATCTCAGCCTCCAGGAAGGCTCAGATATATAAGTTGATATGACATTTATACAGCTTAGCTTAGTACAGCGAAAGGGAATATGGGTAGGAAGATTGCGTTGCACCAATCCTCTAAGTGGAAAGGGTCTGCTGCTTTGAAAATTAGCATTCAAAATCCTGGCTTTTACTTTGGCTCAAACACCAACCTGTGGCATCAGTGGGTAGTATGCAACTATTTCAGCCAAAATGCAAGCCAAAATATAGATATAAATACTTACTAAGCTTAACTCAGCATGGTGCAATGGTAAATGAGAGAGGAATACTGGGTTGCATCAGCCTTCTAAGTGTGGAGAACCAACCTGCCTCAAAAATCACCATTTGAAATCCTGGGTTTTACCAAGAACACCAACCAATAGTGCAAGCAGGTAAGAAACAACTATCTCAGCCACCAAACAGGCTCAACATTATTTGTTGAAAAAAAAGAAAAGCAGCTGCCAGGATCTTTTTTTCTCCTTTATTTACATTCAATATCAACTCTATTTTCCAGCTGTTATAATACATACAGTAGGGTGCCTGCTGTAGGGCAATTAGCAAACTAGTCTCACTAAACCAGTCACTGATGTAGTGGGGTTGTGCCCTTGTGCCAGACTAAGCTTAGTAATTCATCATATAAAATGCATATATATATATATACACACAATAAGAGCCATGTCTGACACACAGTATCATTAGCAGCCATCAACCCCTCTCCCTTCCTACCCTCTTATTAAACTACGTTTCTTTTCTGCCCTCAGCTCTCTTACCATGTCTGTCATACTTATAGTTATCAGTAGTAGCTATCAGCCAAGCCTGTTGTTGTATGCTTATGATAACCGTCAACAAAGAAACAAGTCATGGACTTGTGTCTATAATAAATCCAGAAAACCAATTTGTCATTTTCTCTTACTGAACACAGTCATGATCTTCAGACTCTTTCATTTCTTCCTCAACTTGATGCTTCTGCAAGTGGGAAATTTCTTACCAAAAATCAATAGAAAACACGCTCTGCTGTCTCTTATGTTAGCTTATCTACAAATTAACAGGGGAAAAAATGCAGAGTGTATTTTTATTTTTACAATCAAGTTATTTTTATTTTTCATTTATTTTTTTAAGTTGTGACTAATGTGGGAATTTGACAGGAAATGAGTTGGATGATTCTGCCATTAATATTTTTGGTCTGCCTAAGACTGATGAAGACTTAGTTGCATTTAAAATATTAGAAAAGAACATTTTTTCCCATAATTTTCCACCAACAAAACCAAAAATCACAAATATGACAAAGATAAACCAGCAACTTGCATGAATGTAGCAAATGAGATTTTATATAAAAATAAGCAAATGATAAAAGATAATTTTAAAAGTTTCCATAATTTCATGATTTTCGAAAAAAAAGAATAATTTAAAAAATTAATAAAGGTCACTAATGAATTGAAAAAAAAAGATTTATTCACAAATGCAGTTCTTCAAATGTTTTTCTTGTTAAGCAGCTGCATTGATGTATTTGTTGAATACAATGGGTTTGCACACTTTTTATTCAATTTTGTTCAATAAGGAAATGTGTTCAGCTTTTTCACTTCCTCTAATTCTGATCTATCTGTAAATACACACACACAAATATATAACAC
>VCCN01001050.1:3509135-3520813 GCA_006491835.1 Architeuthis dux | reverse complement strand
AACAATGGACTCTTCCATTTAAAGGTAACAATTTTGCTGATGGAAATATCTGCTACCCACTATTTGAGATGAAGGACTCTTCCACTGAATCAAATTTTAAAAAATAAAAAACATCTCATAGAAATGCAAAAATATATGACGTTTTTCACAGGGATTAACTAGTAAAAATTAAAAATTGGATAAGACTCAAAGACTATTGAAAGCATCATACACCTGAAGGAGGTGAGAAAACACACCAGCTATAACATTAAGGTGAAAACAATGAGGATACTTGTCTCAATAATTCCATCCTTATTTTAAACAAATGTCCCCTTGTCTTAATATTAAATAAGATCTTTTTGTATCAGCCTTTTAGGGTCTGTTGTTGGACAAAGGCCTTCCCCAAGTAAGTGTGAGACATGGGGGATTATGGGCCTTGATGTGTGGGCAGGAGGGAGGAGATGGATTACATGCCTTTCCCAAGGGAATTAGTGCGAGGTGTCTGCAAACAATCTCAGCTGGAGTTTGAACTCGACTCACTGATCCTACTTGCTGCTGAAACCACAATGCAGCCCAATGCTCCACAAGGAGTCTACAATTGTCAATAGATCCGAATGATTTAGTGGATAAAAAGATATTTTTGTTTTATGCTGTATTCTCGATTGTTTTTATTGAGAACCATTTAATCTTTTGACTATGTTATCAAAATAATGTGCTTTCCCTTTTGTTTATCTTTAATCCATTTTTAGACATTTCTTCCTATTTTATTTCCACCATTTGTTCAACTGCTGTCATATTTATTTATTTGTTTGTTTGTAAGATCCATTGTAATTTAGATTACTTATTTGCCAAAAATATCCTTCTAGACAGGAGGCTGCCAAGTCATGCAGGATCAATATCATTGCCCTACATTTCATATTTTACAATATCATTGACAACACATTGCCTATAGCAAGAAATTCAAACTTTTGTGGTTATATTCCATTCTATTCAATCCTTTGAGAATATTTGTGTGTTTAATTACTAAGTCCTTCATTAACTGCGGCAGGAACTTTGATTATACAGGGCAGTGCAAAATAAGCTGAATAGTTTGTTTTCTCTGTAAATAATGGATCCTTCCACTTAAAGTTATGGACAGAGACACATAGAAAAAGTCCTTTAAGTGGAAGCGTCCATTGTGTGACTGATGGAAATTTCTGTCATTCGCAGTTGAGTGATAGAACAGCAATGACTGAAATTTCAGTCATCTGTAGTTAATGGTTTAAGCACTATTTGAGTAAATGAAATAATGTAGATTTATGTTAATCAGATGGTTGTTGCAAAGCTTTTGATATTACATAGGATCTTTTTTGTTCTCTGCCATTGTATCAACTGTACTGATGGAATAAATGTTGTTTAAGATTGTCTGCCAAAACAAAATGTGATGTTGCTTATATTTGAATATTTTAAAGCCCAGGCCTTCAATTTCTGAATAAAGTCTGATTTACAAGGATTATTATGTTTAATAGTATTCTGCTTGTTCCTACTTTCTTGCATTCAAATGTTATACTTTCAATAATAGCATAAGGGAAAGGTTATATAGTGGGTAGGAAGAGAGAGGTCAGAAAGAAGTTAGGTAGTTTAATAAGAGGGTAGGGAGAGGGCAGAAAAGAAAGAAAGTTAGGTAGGTAGTTTACTGAGGAGGTAAGAGGATTTTTGCATATGATACTAATTCATGTTTGTATAACATTAAAATTAATTTTCAAATGGAATATCTCATTTTATATGGAAATTTAAGAGGTTTGATTACCATGATTATGCCTGAATTTCCATATAAAATGAGATATTCCATTTGAAAATTCATTTAACATGCACAAATAGACCTTTTTTGTGAATTTTAGTTTATTAAAATCCTTGTAGCACAAGTTCCCATTTAGTCTCCACCATGAAATTTTGTACATAGCATACCAAATGCCAGACCAATTATTTGACAAATTTAGAAAAAAATTGGTCAACACATCAAATGACCTATAAAAAAGACAGGTACCATTTAATGTGTCTCATAAAGATCTATAATAGTGCCAAATTTGAACAAAATCTGTGATGGTCATGGTTTGACCCCTTGTTGATTATCTTGTTGACATAGCCAGCCAGCCAAACTTAACAAACCTATCTATGTTGACAGTTTTGGTTGATGGTTTCTGTCAAACTAATATGAAGCAATAGTGACTTAGGATCACCTTTAAATCACCTTGGAGATCTTGCCCAAACAGACATCATTAGTATTTGCGATCACATATTGGTGCTTTCGGTCTGAATTCTTTTAGATGAGGGATTATGATTATGCATGTGTTTTCAGACTAAACATGAACCAAGATGAGGACAACAGTAAAAAAAAAACTTATACAAAATCACATATTGGTGCCTTTAGAAAATTAGAAGTATTAATCACTTCTTGGAACTTGATATTTACTTATCTTTCCTTAGTCTTGTGCACTTCGTGAAGAGTGAACTCACTACAGTAATAATGGTCTATATGACTGTTGCTATAAGCATTGCCGCACAGTAAGGCATGTACCTTTAGAATCTCACCAAATATACCATACTTGGCCGCCTATAAAATGTAATATGTTACAAAGTATATAGGAGACTACCAAGTTCCATTTTGAGCTTTAGTAGACAGCTCCCCATGTCATGATACCAGTGCATTTGACGCAGTGTCATATTTTCCCAGTTTTTTTATTTAAATATGCGCCTTATATGCCGAGAAATGTGGTATATGATGAATTTAATTATTTAATCAAATCGTAATATTTTTCAAACTTATCATGGAAAATCAGATTTTTAAACGAGTGCGTTTGTAAATTTTATTTTTTAATTTTTATGACTACTTTTTACCTTCATCTTAATTTATTAGTTGCTTTTTTATCACAATTTTTACTCATGCCAATTACTCTTTGGCAGTGAGCACACTGTGTTGATCAGAAATAAAGAATAAGTCTTAGGTTTGATTTGAACCCACATCCCCTAAGGGAGAACAGTTAATGCCCACCTGCTCTACCAATTGTGCTAGTAAGGTTCAACCAGAAGGCAGAAGTTCAAATAACAAAATAACTAGCATTCCAAGGGAAATTATGAATCACCACCACCACCTATATACGCTGTGTTGGGAGTAATCAATTAAAAAGTTGAAAATGGGGGTGATCCATGAATAAGTTACTTCTCTCGCCTTTTGTTGGGTTGTGATCACTAAAAAGGGTCTGAATTTTCAAAAAACAAGCATGCACAAACTAGTGACCAATTTATCATAAACTTACATTGCATATTAAACCCCCCTCTAAAAACCTATTATGGGGGGTAATTTTCAAAAAACAAAACATTTTCCCTACTCATTGAGGGGAGTGTGTGTGCAAAATTTCAAGTTTCTACTATGAACAGTTAGGGCTGGGCAAAGTCCAGATACATATAAATGTCAGAACACATAAATAACCTAAACCCAGCAATAAACTAGTGTTGTGGGTAGTGGTGATTAATACATAAGAGTGTGTTTGTAGTTTGACAACTTTTTGACTCTTTCTCATGACATTGTAATGAATCGTATTCTCTGTGACCACATCAGTTAGTTTTGTAATTTCAAAGAGTTAATTTTAGCTGTAAATGAGAAAAGTTCTTAATTTTATCCTAGGAAGAGTTTCCATAGAACTACATTTAATCAAGGAATGAAAGAATTCACTTGCAGAAAATTTACTCTAAAGAAACAAGAAAATAATAAAAACAATACATTATCAGAAGAAGCGAAAACCAGTGGAATCAGAATGCATATTAAACATGTGATGCAAACCTTTAGGCATTTTCTTGCAAGTCTTGTCATGTACAAGTCACCTTACGTACAAATGTAATTATTTTTATTCGGAAGGCATGTACAAAGAGCACAACAATTTGAATTTTGCCTCTTTTTTCTCAATTTATTACCTTTGACATGATTTCTTTTTTCTAACTTTGGATACAGGCCCTTCCAAAGAAGGATGTGTCATGGAATTTTTAGATAACACTTGGGATATAAACACTTTTCTTGCTTTTTCCTTCTGGATGAATATGTTTTAAGTGATTTTAAATTTTACTCTTCCTACGTGTGTTCATTTATATTCCATTTATGTAAAAAGTATGCAATTTTCATGAAATAATGTTAGAAAGAAGGGAAATCTTAAAATATGAAGAAGCCAAACATCACAGCTATATTTATGGTAATTTCCATTGCTTAAGTGTTTGTTTAAGTGAGTGCAAATTATCTGAAACATTTCAAAAAGTTTATTTTAACATCCTTATACAGCTTTTGGATCAAAGATTTCCGATTTTTGTACATAACTTTTCAATGTTTAATCTTGTTTCAATATTTTTTTTATTTTTATCTTTGGTCCAAATTCTGTCAATTTTGAAGCTGTATAAGGATGTTAAAAATTAACCTTTTGAAATGTATCAGATACTTTTTGCACTCACTGTATCTGCAAAAAGTGACAGAAATCTTTTTTTTGTTTTTCTTAGTCTAACCACCAAATTTCCATGTCACCATTGAGCAAACAGTAGGATATGTCAATTTCTCTTTAGCACATCAAAAGTTTGCAATAATTCACAAACTTTGAAAATGTGATTAAAAACTATAAGAATCCAAAGTATTTGTTAGACATTACATGACTATTATGGAAGATCTGTTGTGCCATAAAACTCCTTTTATTCATTAATCTTTATTAATCTACATACATCAATTTCTATGGAATTCTGAGTCATTTTAAACTATGTATTTTTTCTTCATTACACAAGTCATCATTGTTTATAAACTGTGAGTTGTTCCTCATCAAATCTTCTGATGATGAGTGGAGAGTCTCCTGACCAAAATACTGTGAACTCAAGAGGCAATCTGGACAAATTCTATCAATCTCTTTTCTAAACTTTCATCTCTCGTTTTCTCTACACTAGTGGTCTTCAACAATCCCAGGTCTCCTCAATTCCTCTCAGATTTTGAGTTGTAATCTAGTAATTTTTTCAACATCATACTTTCCATTAGACATTCCTCCCCAATTCCCTCCCCTGCTAACCAAGTGCCTCCCATTTGAGAATCACTGCTCTACTACACTTGAACGATATAAGCTAATGCTATTTATAAGCATTATTCAAAAGTCTTGAGATTTGCATGCATTGGTAGAGGCTTAGCTGCAGACCAAGCCTGACCCCAACCTCATGGAGTCTTGCATACACTCACAGAAAGTGTCAGAACAAAATTTCACCATCAAGTCATTTGATAGTTGAGTGTGAATATTCTTTGATTGCAGCACAATACACCCTGATTGCTTCATTTATTTGGAGGAACATAAAGAAAGAAGGTGGGATGGCAAGCTAAACTTATTCGTCTTGCATGAATACCAGTTGAGATGATGGGATCAAGGTTCAAATCCAAACAATAAATGACTGAGATTACATGAGAGGCAAATGAATGAAGTAGTTAACACTTTCTGCTTAAACACAAATGTTACTAATGCAACTGTTGCAGACATCTAAGCTTGGAGTTTATCTTTAACAAAGAATGGTGACCCCCTTTGTTGTTTTTTTTTCTTTTAAATTCTTCTTTGCTATAATCTCCACTACTTTTTTTTAGGTCTTATTGAATTAGTCTTCAATCTCCTTTGCCTACTGTATGAACAAAAGCAAAATACACAATTCAGACGGAGTGGCAAACTTCAAAAAGTGTAAAGGATAGGTAAGGCATAAGACGTGTTAGAAAACAAGCTTTATTTGGTGAAAAAAGACACCAGAGAAGAAAAAGCTTTAAATCAAGGTGAAATGTTACATAAGAATGAATTTTAAAAAGTGTACTCTGATTTGAAATAAAATGCAAGAAAAGAAGATTTGCTGCTTGACTAGAAACTGCAACACAAATGAACAGTTTCTTTTTTTAATTGGTTATTTTGGTTTTGTTCAAAGATTTTCATTATTCCATGTATTATTGTTTTGAGGACAGCATTTTGATTGTGTATTCTTCACTCTTCCTAATGTTGTCTGAATGTCATATGATGAGCTACTATCCTCATCTTTCTTGTTATTATGTTTTAGTCATAAAAAACTGTGGATGAGATTAGGGGTGCTAGTTAATAAGTATGACTGGATAAAACATATGCCTGGGAAATACCTGAGAACAAAGCGGTTGAGACATATTGATCAAAAGATGAATATAGTAGCTTTAATAATTTGTCAAATATTTTGGCTTTCTCTACCATTTTAAAGGTAAACCTACCAAAATGTAAATGGCAAACAGTTCTCAATGATGATCCAAAAAGTTTAGCCAAAAGATGTTAGATAGTTTTGCTAATTTGCTTTATTAAACCACCATCCTCATCTTCATATCAGACTGTGACCTCTCTGACCTTAGATTCTTAGACAAAAATGAATGCTTAATTTTTTTTTTTCAATAATTTTAGGTAAATTATGCCTTTAGAATTTTTTATGAAAGTTTTTGAAATTAGATAAGAGTTGACAGTGAACAATATTTTTTCAAGCTTAATATTCACTAGCAGACTAGACAATATGATCTCTAATGCTTACTTCCAGTGATGAGTATGTGTTGAATTTTATATGGTTATTTGAAGTAAAAAGAATGTTTATCAAATCTCTAGAGCTTTCTGAAATTCTTTTAGCCCAGTGTGGCAAGATAATGCCCATCACCCCCCCCCTCCATGTCTCTTTACTTATGGAAGAGAGGCTTATGTCCAACACTTAGACGAGCCTGGCAAGCCAGAAGTGGATTGTGGTAGATTGCTCAAGTAAAATAAAGGAGAGTGGAAGCAAAGGGATGGAAGTAATGCTACCGCCAACAACACCTCCAGCATAAGTGAAAGATAATAAAATAAAAATTATTTTAGCATTTAATGAGAGCTCTACACACCCATCTCATTCCTAACAACCATTTTTTTTCAAATAATGAGGGTTAATTATACCTCAAACAGAGCCGGTAAAAACCCGATTGTTATCTTCACCTTCTATAAAGAAAATATTTTTTGAAGTCTAACAGAATCAATAGGTCTATATTATAATAACAATATGCCTAATGTGTGTCTGCACACACACACACACACATATATATATTACATGTGTGTATACATATTGATATTTAAATGCCTATACATTTTAGGTTATAAATTGTCTATAAAAATACGTTTTTTTATCAAGAATAAAATATCTTTTAATTGGTGAATGTTTGAGAGAAATAAACACGGCTATTAATAAGCAATAAAAAACCTACCAATACTTTACAAGTCAGTCTTTTTGATTATTTTTATGAGCTTGTCTTCAAATAAACCTCAAATAAAAATTGTATCCAATGAATTTTATATCTTGTTTTGTTTGAAGTAGAAATGTTAACATTATTCTGTTTTGTAATGACAGAATAGACATTGAGAATAAATCTTTCAGTTTTTTCTTTGTAAACACTATCTACATTGTTCCATGGAGTCAAAACTTTTACAAAAAACCTTACCATGGTATAATGGTGAACAAGCTAGCCTCTCATTCCCATGGACAGTGAATGCCTCCTATTCATTGGAAAAAAACATTCACACAAACGTGGAAGTATGCATTGACATATCTCCATCAACTTGTTATATTCCGTCTCAGTTTGTTAAAGCTTAACATTCATCTTCTTAGAGGCATCATTTTTTTTTACATCTGCCGATGAAGTTGGAAGAAATATATGTATTCACTCATGTTTGTCTGTTTGTCCACAAAATATCTCCAAAAGTTATCAATGAATTTCAATGACATTTTGTGGAAGGGTGGGCCATGGGCGAAGGAAGAATTGATTAAATTTTGGAGTGGATCCAGGAATTCTCTTTCAAATGAGAGATTTCTTTTCAATTATTAAGACAATAATCCGACATATGGAAAATCGAAACTTACAGTTACCTCCCATGCTACATGATTTTCATTCAGTTTTCAGTTTGTGTATAGCGTTGGCAGAAGTATGCACTCCAAGTGCTTTGTAGTTCTTAGTCTGTATTCAGCAAGTATTCAGCAATGTATCCTTTTTCTCTGAACAAAATAATCCTGTTTCTCTCACATTTATCTTCCATAGACAAAGATATTTGTTCACTGTGCTGTAACACTGAACTTGTCATAGGGTAACCATAAACATCTCTTGCTTTAGTGGAGTCTTAAAT
Organism: Architeuthis dux; assembly: GCA_006491835.1. Lineage (NCBI taxonomy): Eukaryota > Metazoa > Mollusca > Cephalopoda > Oegopsida > Architeuthidae > Architeuthis > Architeuthis dux. The sequence goes on along the minus strand of VCCN01001050.1, from coordinate 3,512,651 downwards.
AAGAGTGTAAAAGGGAGAAAATCTTGTGATTAGTGTGGTTTAAAATTTCCAAGTCGAGACCTCATTACCATATATGCCAGTATACAAGACGGAAATTCAAATTTTTTAAAAAACTATTCAAATATTATACTGTGCTGGTATTCTAATCTACCAAAGCTTGATATAGAGTGTTATGGAGGTTGAATGAGTTGCAGTGAGCGGTAGTTCTTCAACTACCCTTGTAAACCATTTGTCTTAAAGTTCGTCATATACAGCAATAGCCAAAGTTTTTCATTTATATTAAAAAATTCCCATTGCCATTACACCTGTCATCCAGTACCAACTAACCTCCTCTTTCTCTCTTTTGTCAAACTGTGTCTACATTTTTAGTTTTGATTTAGTCAATATGGATAAACAAAAATTAATTTTTTCTTTTTTTTGTAATGATAACCTTTAATTTGATAATCCCTTCACCTTATGTAAGCTTTCCACTGGAGACAACAAAAAGATTGTGTCAGTCTTCTGCAATGCTGCAACTGAATGACATCAATATCACAACATCTTTGCATCTCTTTCTCAGCTTCAATACATCTCATCTGTAATTATTCTATTTCAAAACTTGCAGCAGACAGCTTTCATTGGCTTAAGGGTTTTCTGACACATTTCTTTTCAATATTGTTTGCAAGGTTGTCTGCACCACCATTTATTCTTTCAAAGAATGAATAACACATTGATGTTCTCTGAATATAAAGATGAACCCTGTTCCAAGAAGAATTTCTTAATTTTGTAATAAACGAGATTAGGTAGAAAATCCATTCTTCAAAAGTAAACTGCCTGTACAATTTAATCATACATGTCAAGACTACACACTATTTGCTTCCTTTTGTAGTACTTGAGCAAAATCCGTTCTTTTTTCAAGTATAATCTGCACCGCCTCGGGTCGCCTCTGGAAGTAATCGGCACCACCTTGGTCGTCTTTATAAGTGATCAGCACCACTTTAGGTCTTCTCTAGAAATTTCATTCTAGGTCAACTACAAAGATGAAAAGTGTGTGAGTTATTCTATCAGAGTTCTGATGTACATTATCTGTATTTCTTTGATCAAGCATTATCAATAAATCATGAATTATTCAAAACCTAGATCTTCCTCATCTCTACATTTTGTCTGATGAGTTCTCTGGGCTTCCCAGGTGTATATTACATCCAGTGACCTTCAAGGAGCTTTAAACAGAATCTATTATTCTGCTCACATTTTTTTTTTAATTTCACCACCACTCAAATTAGAACAATTGACAGATCCAAATTTTTGAATGAGATCAGGTATTCAGTTTGTTAAAGATTACCAAATGCAACATTAGCTGAAACAGTGATCTACACAACAAAAATAAGGATATAAGTCCAAATAATTCACTGAATAACATCTGATATATTAAACTCATCCTACAAATTTGCACTTGTCATTTTATGAGGTTGTGTGGAGAGATGGAAGTTAGTTATACTGAAAGCAACTGAACTTTCATCTTAATTTTTGTTGCTTTTGTTTGCAACTACTCAGACTGTCAGTCTACGGCAATGAGTAAACAGCACAGATCGGAAAATAAGGAATAATCTCCAGGCAAGTAGTAGCAATGAAAAAAAGACAAAAGAAAATACTAGTCCAGAATCAATAATGGTTGACAATGCTCCATCTAATAAAAAATAGATCAAGATAATCTTCTACTTAAATAATATGCCAAGTGTATGTCTGTATTTTTTGTCTGTAACATCCCAAGGGAAATAACTTTCATATTTTTATGCAAGAGTTACTTCCCTTAGACTATTTCATTATTTGTAAGAGAAAGATGATGGTTCTCAATTGAATTAATATTCCATCATTTCTTGATGGTAAGGGTAAACTAAGTATTACTACTAATGATTTAGTCAGTTACAGAAAAAGTTTCATCTTTTGAAAAGCTATTATTCTGCTTGTCAAAGAAAGAAAGCAGATGTTATGCTGATCAGAATAAGGACTCTAAAAACCACTTGAACTTTTCACCTGTTTACTTGAATAATATCCTAAGAGACTGACAAATCATCTTTGTGATTCTCTCTGACATTCCTTTGGGCATTCTTGGACCATAACATATCAAATCTTCAATGGATGGTGTGAAAATAAGTGGATATCAAACATATATGAGATGAATGACATTTAGATAAGTGCAAATATTAAGAATGCTGGCCTATGCATTTAAAAACAATTTATATACAAGTCACAATTCAATGTTTGTCAGATATGGCAACCACTCAACCAGTATTTAGAGCCTACAATCTCATAAGTTCATGTGTCCAGGCAAGAGGACAACCTTGAAGGTGATGGATCAAAGGTGTGGCAGAAACACTTAAGTCCCATAGCCTTTCCATCACAGAGGCGAGCCACCAAGCCTTCTACCAGTGTCTACCACCCCACAACACCCTGTAGTACACATGGAAGATAAAAGAAGTTAGATAAATCATAGTTTGTAATTAATTCAATTTAACTTTAACCTTTATTCTTTGGCAATTATATATTTCAGCTCCATAAAATGAGAAATCAGTTTTGTCATAATTTACATAATAAATTTATCATTATTCCCTTTGTTTAATAACAAATTAACTGAGAGTTGGATTTGACAATATTTGTGCAACAACATCATTGATATACTTTCATCCAATTTTGTTCTGTTTTTTAGTATTATTTTATAATTTAAAAAAATTTCTTTATGATATTTTAATTAAAATATTCTTTAATCATCTGTAGACAATAGCTACTGACCCCCTTTGTATCACATACAAGTAAAACTTGAATCAAAGCATTCAAACAAGCAAGCACAAAGCTGCAGATATTATTCTGAAAGTCATAAATATTTACTTTATTAATAGTTTTCCATAATTGACTATTCTTTAATATCATGAACGTTGTCTTATTAGAAATTCAAAGCATTATTATTTTACAAATTGAATTAATACTAAAAGGTTGTTTTTCAGTTTTCCAATATTTTAGATTTATGATTCCAGCATTATATCATTTAATATATGACGTTGCATTAAATTCTTAGTTTTTAATTTATAAACAATCCGTTTCCATAGCTTTGTATGATCATTCTTCCATTTTTTATTTGCCGTGGCCCACAAGACAAAAACATTCCTAATAATCCACCTCCAAAACAAGTTTGCCTATCCCTGATTTATATCACCAATATTTATTCGCTAACAATTTAAAATTGTATTGATATTTTCTCATAACCTGGATTAAAATTTGTTTAAAAATAAATTTTCAACTTGATATTTTTTAAAACTAACTCTGAGATATTAGACATTTTGTTTATCAGACATGTCAGATATACAAATCACACTTTTGCCTTGAGGAAAAATTGGCTTGAAGAAAAGCTGACTGTCTGCTCTTTTTCAATGCCATTAAATTTCTTTTATTACACAGGTATACCTTGATTAGTTTGGTTAATTCATACAAAGATTATCTGTACTGTTCAAGATCTTATTGTGTGTGTGTATATATATATAT